>MU227350.1:0-46586 GCA_018584345.1 Thuja plicata
ATAGATTAGCCAATAAAATAAATATATTTTCAAACTACACATAAAAATCGCCTCATATGTTACATATTTTCCCCACATTAATTTATAATTCGCCACTACAAATATTTTTTTTACCTTCACAAGAAAATAATTCGCCTCATATATTACATATTTTACCCACATTAATTTATAATTCGCCACTACAAATATTTTTTTTACCTTCACAAGACAATAATTCGCCAGGATTTTATGGAATTTTCATTCGAGAGGGACAAAATCGCCTACGACTTTATATTTTTTTCTTTATTTGAAAAAAAACTTCGCCATCATCATTAAAAAATTTCCCCTAAATTAATGTACGATTCGCCAGGATTTTACACTTTTTCCTAGGAGGGGGTTTCTTAAAGTTATCCCCTGCCGGTCAGCAAAACCCCGTCAACAGTATCCTTGGTGAAAACCTGGTAAACAGGTGCCTTGATACTACAAAAACATTAAAAAAAAAAAGCAAATATAGAAAAAAAATTGAAAAAGAGAAAAGTGCCTTGGTGAGCACCTAGTAAAATAGGCATCTTGGTAGCAAAAAGAAAGAAAAAGTCTCTGGCCAAGTGGTGAAAACCTGGCAATCAGGCATCACTTGTGATCTATGCTCCATCTATCAATGCACTACTGATACTAGGACTTCATAATTTTGCCTGTGCTCATATGCTACCTTCATTTTTCCTACATGACTATCTTATCCTCGCTTGGGATTTATCTATCTTTACGTCTTAGGAATAAGTCATTCCGCACTAGGGGCATCTTTGTTGGTGTAGTTAGTTACGGTTGCTAGGTTGCTCTAGGAGGGTTTGCCTCACAAACACAAAGTTTCTGGAAACATGCAAAACAATGTCACTTTCCCAAAAACCAAAATACCTTTTCAAAACTTGGGACAAGACATTAACATTCACCAAAGCCGTCTTGGATCACAGATATGAATGAATGATCCTATCAACACACAGACATGGAACACCATATTGGTTATATTCTAAATTTTTGATTGATGAATCTTTACTATGTTTGACAGGTGAATGAATAAAGTACTAATTAACACACAGTTTGCTATGGTTTGATTATGATTCTTTAATGTCCTGATAATGTTTTCAACTAGGGGCATCTAATTAATTATAAATTTTATTTGATTGATTCTCAATTGATGATTTGTTATGTCTTCTTAGTTACTCAATGACATCTGTGCAAAGACAAAGAGTTGCAAGGATTGGGGGCATAATGTTTTCTTGATTTTCTGCGTATGGTGATTGTTCCAAATGATCCTATAAATTTCACCTAACTTGGATGTTTATGGTAAGAGCTGCCACTATGGGTGGAAAGTCACATATATCTCAATCTTTGTTATGTGTAAACTACAGTGCATTTGACACATTTTTCTTGTCTATTTTCTGATCCAAATTCTCACTAAGGTATACGAATCATAATGTACCCAATGATATGAATTTTCAAGGTCATTGCGGGTTCAATATCTTGCCTTAATCAGAAACTGGTATATTAAAAGGAAGGTGACTGTTTTGTTATCCTGGCTTCTATGCCTTGATGCCTAAGTCTATTTCTGACATTTCAATAAAACATGGTATTCATTTTATCATAATATTAGTGGGTATTAGTGATGATTGTACTATTCAATGTATCCATTCCAAAAATGCCCAATGATGATAAAAATGTTGTAAAATTTGCTAAATCAGTGACAAGTCCTAAGAGTCTTCATATAGCTGCATTTAAAGATTGCCTGATGCATTTTTCAACAAGTACATAACAAACACAAGGAAATTTAAGCTCAAAACATGGTTTCTATCTTCTTCTACAACTATCAAGTTAATTAGATCATTTATATTACTGATATCATCCATAGCATACATTTTGCATACATTTTGGAAACGCGAAACTGAAAAATACAAAAATAAAACATCCATGTATTGCATTTTTACTTCTACATCCCAAGTGCATCCATACATATATTTTTGCATAAACTGGAAAAACAAAGAAAACATACATTTGCATTTTTTCCACATAGATATCATTTGTTCACATCAGTAATGTACTTATCACATCCACATTATAAAAATGATGTTGTCAACTATAACTAACTCATCACGAGATCAAGATATCATCACATGTGCAAAAGATACATTTACCACATCAAAATGGATACATTTACCACATGAAACATGTCATAATCTAGAAACTATAAACATGATACAAATAAAAGCATAAAGAGTATCAGTGAGCATAAAGAGTATCACAGCGTAAAGTGTATCAGGTAGTATACAGAGTGTCAGTGCACATAAAGAGAATCAGTATGCCAAAAAGCACGAATCAGATATATATATATATGAATCAATGTAATGTACAAAAGGGGGATCTCAATAGGATCCAGATATACATCTATAATCTCAAAACAAAGAAAAATGGTTAATAGTATCAACTCTGGCCTGCCCCCTCTCCCTTATCAGGAGGAGGAGGAGGAGGTGGCATGAATGGAGCTACTGGCAGTGGCGTGGCCCCCTTTGACTATTGAGCTATGTGTGAAAAAGTGGGTGCCCTCTGACCCTCTGAAATTGCCGTGTGATACAAAGCGTAATAATAAGTCACCCTTTGTCCCTGATGGACTACTATCTGGGCCTGTGTATCCCTCTCATCTCTCAGCCGCTCCAGCTATCTGTCCCTGTCTACTAACAGTGCCTCTACAGTAGTCACCCTAGCCTCTAAGGCTGTGATCTGAGCCCTGAGCTCCTCTCTCTCCTACTCACACCTCGATAGAGGGTCCTCATCTCTGCTAGGATCCTGCTCCTGCACTCTTTGTCTCCGCTGTCTTTGCTACTTAGGAGTAAGTAACAGGCCAAGATCTCTTTGTGGGGCCACAAACCTATATCTCAACCGTCTCTGACCACTGCCACTCGCACCACCAGTATCCACTGCCTCTCCACCTCCCCCCCGGTCATCACCATCATGTCTATCATCTGGGGGAGGCTTCCTGCCGCCTCTGCCACCATCTCTGCCACCATCTCTACCACCATCATGGCCCCCATGTCTACTTGGTGCTCTATCTCTTCCGCCTCTCCCCCTGACAGGTTGATCCTCGGGATCGTAATCCAGCGGCTCCTCTATACTAGGAATCATTTCCTCCAGCACTGTAAATCATGGAAAGGGATGCTGAAGCATCTCTATAGCATATCCATCTGATACTCCAACATCCTCAACATCTGAGTGAGGGTCCCAGTCTATCACTATCATGTTATAGATGTCCTGTGCAATAGTATCATAAGTCAGCTGGGCTCCCCAATCAGCTACCTCATCTCTAATCCATGCATATACTGCCACATCCTCAGTGCGGCCCTGTTGACCATACTACCTCAGAACCCTGGTGATCAGAAAGGGCTCAATGATGTACCTGGTTTGCCTATTAGATATCTGCTTTGACACAAAAAGGGAACCTACCGAGCATCAAATGTCCATACCTCACAATCTAGGTATGGTCACCACACGACCTCTATCATATCGTTGAATAGACAATGCCAATACTCAACCTTGCCTAGGTGGGGCTGCTATAATAGACCTGCGTACATGTACACATAGGGCTGCTCTGGTGCCCTTTGCCTGTCACCAATCGGCCATGTCACAGGGATGTGCTCCCAGGCCCATACCTAAAGAATCAATATACCCACAGTCATGCTGTGGGTATGGTGGTAAACAATCTCATGCAGCTCTCGGTATATATGAGCTAATATACAGCTCCCCCAGGCAAATCATCGACAGTGGACAATCATCTGCTCTATCATGCCGACCTAGCCTACCAAAAAACTGTGATGTCCTTTGTCTGGCATAAGGATGCTACCTACCAAACCAACTACGTATACAGCTAGTCGATCATAGTGATCGACCATGTAGTCCGATGATAGGTATCTGCGATCTATACTGTCATCCTGAAAGAATCTCCAAGTAGTCCCGATCGCAACACCAGCTCTCAACTCAAAAAAAACCTCATATCCCACCATGGGCACGCGCAAGATCCTCCAAACATCCTTGGGTGTCACAGTGATCTCACCGGTAGGAAGGTGGAAGGTGTTGTGCTCTAAATGCCATCTCTCGGCCAGAGCAGTCAACAACCCTCAATTTACTCTAATCTTGGGTAAACCAATCAGTGCTTGCAATCCACATAGGATCACGATAGTCTTCTCATCATCTAACAATCGGCCAGATAATGCCAGAACTCGTGCGGGATAAGTGCCTCGAAAGGCGACTACCTCAAACTGGGCCTAATTTTTGACAACACAAGAAAAGCATCAGCATTCTATCTAAAACAAAGGGCATATTCCTACTCTACTAAGTCATTTCAAGTTCACAAAACACAAACAGATCACAACAATTCAAAAACCTAAGTCTTCTACCAGATACGATCCCGGAAATACAGGATGCAATTGCGCATATGGGATGCGATCCTAGAAAAATAGGATGCGATCCTAAATGCGGGGTGTGATCCCCAAAATCCAGGATATGATTCATTGATGGGATCTAGCTAAAAACATAAATAAATCTAAAGGACTGGATGCGATTTGGAAAAACCTGGATGTGACACAGAATCTGGGAAAAACTAGATACGATCTGGGAAAAGCTGGATGCGATGCATGTTTCACAGGATGCGATCTAGAATCCCGAATGTGATCCTACCTTTGACTAGCTATAAAACACATCAAAATGCATAAAATTCAAAAATGCAAAATTCACATGGTAGTTTATCGATCACTTGCCGGCGGTGGGTAGTCGGCTGGTCGCTGGTGTCGCCGACTCATCTCGAATCGATGTTTCCTCATGGGGACCACCATTTTCTCTGCAGAGCTCTCTAATTTACTATAGCTGAATGTCAAAATGAATAGTGAAATGGTCAATTTGGAGGCTTATATGGGTCTTTTAGGACATTTAGGGTTTCTGAAACTCCTCCCAGACAACTACAAGATCATTTGTGTTCTCTTTTTCCTTAATCGGGAACCAAATCAAAGGTGCCTACGATGTTTTTAGTAGCACAGTGTCCTTTTTGTGACAGTTTCAAAACTTGCAAATTTGCTTCGTTTGTCCACCACATTGGTAAATCCTGCACATTTGATCATACATCTTGATCTAAACATCATTATCACTCATATTTTCACATAATTAACTTGATAATCGTGTGTTTATTTTTAAAACACACCGTCTTCTACTTCACTCTTTCTGGCCTTATCGCTTCCTGCAAGTATTCTGTTCTCTTCAACTGAGGGATTTTGTTTCTTTCCTTCGATTTCGTTCCTGAGGGGGCATGATCACACTATCATCAATTAAACTTTTGCTTGAAACTACATTAAAAATGACTTCATTATCAAACAAACTAGGGGTATAATAGTTTCCTTGACTAAGTCAGATCTGTTGGATAGAAAGCTTTGGTTCTAATAAGCTGGATATCTTATGTTCCCTCATTTTAGAATATTTTTAAAGCTCCTGGAAGCTTCATACTGACTTTTGGACGACAACCAAGTTCAGAATCAGTATTATCAATTTTCAGACGACAACCAAGTTTAGAATTGGTATTTTTAAAATCTTTTGTTGATCTTTGGACGACAACCAAGTTCAAAATCAATTCTATCAGTTCTGTTTAATCAAGTGTGAGACTGATCTCATCAACATTTCATTTGACAACCAAGAATGGGATTCTCAATTTTTTTGAAGTCAAAATCAAAAACTTTCTTTGAATCAATGCACTACTCGCACATCAATTCAAAGAGGGGCAAATGTAACCACCTAAATTTGGTCAGTTGCAACTATGGACCCTATTTTCCCTAAGTGTGATCATACCCTCGATTATGTCCAAACGACCCTGTTACTGTTTGGCATAATTCTTTAAATCAATTTAATGTCCTAGGTGATTGTTATCACTGATTTATATTAACTATTATAGCCATGTAATTCAAATCAATTTTGACCAATCAAATTAAACCAAAATCAAACATGGCTATGGTATTTAATTATAAAAGAATTAAATAAATCCCAAAATCAAATACGCACTTGCAATTAACCCATTCCCCTAGCCTATTTAATTTAATTAAAATGGCTATAGTCCCATAATTATTAAAAAGCAATTAAATTGTTTAAATAATTAATTCCTATATTTCTAAATGAATTAAATAAGTTTATTTCATTTATTGATATTCCCTCAAACCCCAACCTAACCTATCTCAACCACTTCTACCCTGGGTTCTAACCCTTCTCAACCCATTCACCTATGCTAAACTAATCTTAATCCTAAATTCTACTCTAACCCACCTCCTAATATTGTCACATTCCATTATGGAATGATTAACTCAACCCACTTGAGAAAGTCCACTTTCTCAAGCTGAACTTTCTTAAAGTCCATTTTCTCAAGCCTTTCTCCCATGCTTCATTAAGGCCCTCATTAATATGAAGACCTTAAGCCTATGTCTCTCCCATGCCTTATTAATGCCTTAGGCATTAATGGCTCTTACATATCCATTTATAAGTCTCCTAATTCATAAATGAACCTTGTCCCCCCCCTCTCTCTCCCATTCTTCTATAAATAGAAGCCTGTTTTGAGAGAAAATAAGCCTTCACATTAGATCAAAATTACATTGTAATGTTGTTAGATTCATCCTAGATTCACATTTCACTCATTATTCCATGCTTTTGTATTGTTTCCATTTCATCTTTTAAATCTAGATTAAATGTTTTTTCATATTTTTAGCTTAAATTTGGATCAAATCCTTCATGCTAGAATAGTATTGGTCACTGATTCGTAGTATATTTTAAGGGCTAAATATGCAACTAATCACACTCTTTCTAGTTAGAAGGCAATAGGCCGATATTAGTGGTTTTCAATGTTTTATCTAACCATTTGAACTAATGTAATGACCTATTGAGTGTTTGTGTTGTTTTCAATAGGTACCCAAATACACACACACACACACATGTTAGTTTCTAGCTAATGCCATGTCACGTGATAGATAAAATAGATTTAAAAAAATACTTGAATACATGTATGTTCGAAAGAAAAATTCAATTTAGCACGTTAAGGTTTATGTTGATTTATGTTTTAGTTTCATATTAGGTTTTTGTTAGGGATCAATATGGTCAGGGTTTCATGTTAGGGTTCATGTTAAATTTTATGTTAAAATTCATGTTTCAGTTTCATGTTAGGGTTCAAGATGTTGGTTTCATATTACGGTTTCACATGTTAGGGTACAATGTTATGTTTAATACATGAATGTTACATAATACTAATGTCTTGTATAGTTCATTTTCCTAATGTTTTGTAACATTTTTCTAAGGTTTTCTTAGGGTTCATGTTAGGGTTCAATATGGTTAAAGTTTCATATTAGGGTTAATGTTAGAGTTTTTACGTTGATTTATGTTTCAATTTTATGGTAGAGTTAATTTGTTAGAGTTTATGTTGATTTATGTTTCAATTTCATGTTGGTTTTATGTATTGTAATATTTTCTGAATGTTTTGAAACATATGTAATAAAAATAAATTATTTAACTAAATAACATTTTCCTAATGTAACATTTTTATAATGTTTTGTAACACATTCCTACTGTTTTGTAACATTTTCTTACTATTTTCTAATATTTTCCTACTGTTTTGAAACATTTGTAATAAAACTAAATTAATTAACCAAGTAACTAACATATAATCTTAATTGAAAAAAATTAAATCTACATAAAACAATATTGTATATTTTCTAAAATTAAAAATAACAAAATTAAAATAAAAAAACATCAAATAATAGTGCAACTACATAAATTTAACTAAAGAAAACTTAAAAACATTTAAAAAAAAATAAAAAAAAAAATAAAAAAAAAGCTAACCTATTTTTGGCCAAAGTACCCCTATTCCGCTCCGCAATTCTCAGAAGGCGCTCAGTGAAAATGAGCTGCTCAAACAATATTTTGGCCTATATATAATTTTAAAGGGTTTTGGCCAAAACAGGTTTGACCGAACCGGTTTCAGCCGAAACCCATCTGCCACATTGATGCCACATGGCGCTGCATGTGCACCACATATGTATAGCCATACATGTTTCGGCTGAAACATGTCTGGCCAAAACAACCCAAATGGTCCTCAAGTGTGATACAACTCCGTACGTTTACCCTTATCCTTATCAACATCATGATCATCATAGCTTCGTATTAAATTTGATCTTATCATCATTCTCAATCAATATCATGTACTCGATAACTTGCCTTGCAACTCGGTAACTATCTTTGTTCATTGCTTGGTACCTAACTCATTCTCGGTGCTCGATAATTGAAACTGACTAACACAACTCTATACCGAATGACTTTGTCTAGCTCAGTAGAGTAACTCTTTCCAGTCATAACTTAACTCTTTGCAATCTCTCTCTTAATCAATCAAATGTACTGACTTGATAACATCAAATATATAGTGGCAAACAACTATATCAACATTACTTCATCATTGTTTGATCTGTATTTGTCACCCATTCAACTTCTCCTTCTTATGATATGGTAATTCAATATAAATAAGTAATCAATTTCTTGACATCAATGAAAAAATAACAACTGATCTAGCCATTTCTACAAACATGTATACCTATTATTACTCAATCTTCATCATCTCCATTAGTTGATTAACAATCTCCCTCTTTGGCATTGATAGCAACACTATATTATTACTATAACAATTGATGGTGGCAACTCTCAATACTGTAACCTCGATCATTACTCCCTCTAAGTTGATAGTTATATTTCTAATTCAATTCTTGCTTTCTGATCATCAATTGTTCCCCCTCTTGGATAAATCTTATGATACTGCAACATACATTCTGATTCTCATTATGAGTAAATAGTAGCAATTCATTCTCTTCCTCTTTCATCAATATCTCCCTTATGGATAAATGCCATCAATTCATTCTCTCCCTCTTTGAAAACAATACCAAAAAATTCATACTCCTGAAAACTTGTTTCAGTAGTGGATTATACCTAACATGTACAAATATTAATTGCATATAGAAATCTCCGCACAACTTTAGGAATCACCTAAAGTGTGTCATACTAACATCAATTCAAGAAGAGATATTCTAATAAAGTATAGAATTGATGCATCATGCCTCATGCTCTTAGTGTATATTGGATATGGGAAGAACCCCTAATTTACCTTTGAGATACTCAAAATCATCTTTTGGTAGTGGTTTTGAAAATATATCAGCCAATTGTTCCTTTGAATTCACATACTCCAATACCATATTTTTCTCTTGAACTTTTTCTATCAAGTAGTGATACTTGATAGAAATGTGCTTGGTCTTTGAATGCATAACCGGGTTCTTTGATATGTTGATAACACTTGTGTTGTCACAAAAAATAGTTATAGGATTTGAGATAATCTCTTGCATACCTTCAAGTAGTTGTTTGATCCATACAATCTTTGCATAATTCATGGTAGCAACAACATATTCTACCTTGAAAGTAGACTATGAAATGCAACTTTGCTTCTTGCTTAGCCATGTGACCAATCTTTCACCTAGAAAGAATGCTCCTCCACTAGTAGTTTTCCTATCATCAATATTTCCAGCCCAATTTGCACCAGTGTAGACTTGCAGATCAAAAGTACATCCTTTCCTTTACAATAAACCAAAATATGTAGTTCTGCTCAAATATCTAAAAATTCTCTTGACTACAAACATATGCGTTTCCTTAGGATTAGAAGAAAATCTTGAAATAATCCCAACTGTGTGTGCTATATTAGGTCTTCTGTGAACTACATACTACAATTTACCAATCATGGATTGGTAAAGAGTATTATCCACCTCTTTTTTCTCATCTTCTTTTGAAAATTTACATCATGTGATCATCGGTGTTCCAACAGGCTTGGAATATTCCATACCAAAAGTTTTGAGGATCTCTTTGATATACTTAGCTTGTGTAATATAGATCCCTTTTGCAACTTATTGTATCTGTAGCTTTAGAAAGAACTTAATCTCTCCAATAATTGACATTTCAAACTCTTTCCTCATTTTATCAACAAATGCCCTACATAAGGTGTTATTGGCTCCAAAAATAATATCTTCAACAAAAATTTCAGCAATTAAAACCTTGTTGTCACTGTCACAGTTCAAATAAACATTACTATTGTCACTTGTTCTTTGAAATCCTATTTTTATTAGATAAGAGTGCAATCTCGCATACCATGCTTGGGCTTCTTGCTTCAAACCATAAAGAGCTTTGTGTAATTTACATACCTTGCTCTTATTTGTGCTCTCAATGAATCCTTCAGACTGCTCAATGTAAACTTCTTCTTCAAGTATCCCATTTAGAAATGAAGACTTGACATCCATTTGATAAACTTTGAATCCTTTGTAAGCCACATAAGATAGAAGTATTCTAACTCCTTCCAATCTAGAAACAGGTGAAAAATTCTCTCCATAATCAATACCTTCTTCTTGTGCATAACCTTAGCAAACCAATCTTGCTTTATTTCTGATAACTTCTCAATTCTCATTCAGCTTGTTTCTGAAAATCCATTTAGTACCAATAACATTTTTATCCTTTGGCCTAGGTACTAAAGTCCATGTACTGTTATTTTCAATCTTATCAAACTCTTCTTTCATTGCTTTCATCCAATCTTCATTATCTAGTGCATCTTTCACTTTCTTTGGTTCAGATGTAGATATCAAACATGTATTGTCTATTGCCTTGCTTCTTGTCATCACTCCGACATCTTTATTTCCAATAATGTTTCTTGAGGAGTGGTGCCTTCTCACATATTTTTCTAAAATAGGCTCGGTAGGTCTCGGTGCTTCATCCTCATCACTCGGTTGTTGAGCTTTATGTTCAGCTTCCTCCTCGATAGGTTCTCTCGGTAAGGTGTCAGGAACATCAAGTTGTGCATATAAAAACTTCTCATAGTCTTTTGGTTCCTTTTTACTTTCTTCATCATTCTTTTCTTCAAACTCATCGATTCTCACACTTGTACTTTCCACCATTTTGTTAGTAACTTTATTCAAACACTTATAGGCTTTAGTCCTTGTAGAATATCCTAATAATATCCCTTCATCCCCTTAGAATCAAACTTTTCTTCTCTAGAATATTTAAAGATATAACATCTGCTTCCAAAAAATTTGAAATAACTCACATTAGGTTTTTGTTCATACCATATTTCATAAGGTGTTCTATTGGTACCTTTCTTCATTTGTACTCAGTTTAAAGTGTAAACAACAGTACTGACCGCTTCTCTCCAAAAGTTTTGTGAAACACCTTTCTCAATCATCAGTGTCCTTGCACAATCAATAATAGACCTATTTCTTCTCTCAATAATACCAATCTATTTTGGTGTCCTCGGTGCTGACATCTGTCTCTTAATTCCATTTTCATTAAAAAATATTGTAAACTCATCAGATCTAAACTCACCTCCTCTGTCAGATCTTAGACATTTCAGTTGTCTTCCTATTTCTTTCTCAACTCTAGCCTTGTACCACTTAAACATTTAAAATGCATCAAATTTTTCTTTTAAAAACATTACAAACATCATTCTAGAATAATCATCCACAAATAAATTAAAATATCTGTCTCCATCGTAACTTTGAGTCCTCATGGGTCCACATAAATCAGTATGCACTAAATCCAAAATTCGTGTAACATAAGTCTTTCTTGAAAAACTAGATTTAGTCATCTTACCCATTTGACATTCTCTGCACATAAAATTTTCAGGTTTCTTTAATTTTGGTAGTCCTCTGACTCTATTATTTTTACTCACTTTGATCAAGTTGTCAAAATTAACATTAAAAACCCTTTTATGCCATAACCAAACATCTTCAACTTTAGAAAACAAGAAAATATTCATACAAGTATCAAGATAAAATAAATTACCTTTAGATTGTTCTCCAGTAGCAATCAAACTCTCCCTTTTATAAAACATTTTCACCTTCCCATGTTGAAATTCCAGTTGGTAACCTATGTTATTTAGCTGCACAACACTCAATAGATAATACTTTAAGCCTTCAACCCAATAAACATCATCACATCTTGTGTTATTCAGTATAATTATAGAACCTTTTCCTTTCATAGGGTATGGAGCATCATTACCAAATCTAACAAATCCTCCATCATGCTTCTCCAAGGAAGTAAACTTAAGTGTGTCACAAGTCATGTGGTGTGAACAACCACTATCTATAATCCATGTTTCATTCTTACTTACTTTTCATATTAGGGCTCTTGGTTCTTCTTTGTTTTCTCCATCATAATCATCTTTAATAGCAATATAGACAACTTCTTCACCATCATTGTCATCTGAATCATCATCACTTAGTCCTTCATTAGCAATATGACAAGATTGCTTACCTTTTTTTTTAGTCTTTGAATCTCATGAATCTGTTCTCTCTTTTGTCCTTATCTATGTTATCTCTCTTCTCCTTATTATCTTTCTTAGTGCAGTTAGATGCAATATGACCAATCTTGTTACAATTAAAACATTTCAAGGGTAAATTACCTTGATATCTACCTTTGCCTCTTTGTAGCCTTCGAGCCAACAAAACTTCAAACACTCTCTCATTTTCTTCATCTTCAACAAATAACTCTTCCAAACCACTATGACGGTTGTAAAATCTCTCACTAGCACTATTCACATATCCATCACTAGCTCTAGAGTCCTTAAAACTTCCAATCTTCAAAGATGACTTCAATACAGACTCAATCTTAGATGTAACATGTAGACTATTGTCAAAATCATTAATCTCAAATGCAACCAGCTTACCAATAGTAGCATCAAGTGAAACATTCATCTGAGGAATGGATCTCAACTCTTGTATAGAAGACACTCAAATAGCACAACTCGATAGTGGGGTTCTCAACATTTTTCTTGTTACATATTCTTCTATTATGGTTCCACCAGCTCCTCTGATAGATTTAACAATCTCCTCAAGTCTAGTGTTGTATTGTCTTATGTTTTCTCCTTCTTTCATTCTCATTGAATCAAATTTACCTCTAAAACTTCCTTTTGTTTCCTTCTGAACATGTTGATCTCTACCATAGGTTAGAATAAGCTTATCCCACATTTGTTTCATCGCTTGTGTGTGTTCTTGCTTCCATCTTTTCTCATTAAGTGTCAAAGGTGCAGTTGTAGGTGCAACATATGCATTATCAAGAAAATGAATTCCATACTCTCCTATTCTAGACACATGCAATCTCATTCTTCTTTTCCATGTAGAGAAATGATCCCTATTCAACTTTGATACTTTCCTCTTATACATCTTTAGATCTTGACTCAAGTTTGTTTAAACTTAACACTTCAGAATACCAAGCTTTGATACCAATTGTTGGTCTACTTAGAGGGGGGTGAATCAGAAAAAAATCAAACTTTAATACTTAAAACTTAGCTCATTGATTCTCTCAGTAGAACTGAATACAATAATGACCGGCTCACCAAATGACTTAGTAAATTAAAAAACCTTACATCTTATAATATGCAAATCAATCATTAAAACTCAGTTAACACCATATTTAATGAAGAAATCCATTAAGGGAAAAACCTATGTGGGAATTGTTACCCACAATAAAAATGTACCCTTCTAAAGTACGCTCGATTAAGAACTTATCATTTTGAAGATTACAAACACATTTTCTAGATGTGACCTTGTTAGGGGATTTTATCTCATATATGTGAAGATCTTCACCCTATTAGGAGTGGCCTTGTTAGAGGTCTTTAAACACTCTTTTGGAATGTCACCTACTTATAGGATTTACAAATAGGACTATTAAATCTACTCGGTTAAGAGATTTTTCTCTGTTAAAAATGATAATAAGAAACAGTATAACTTTGATCTATAAATATAAAAAATACCTTTTCTTAGGTAAGATCCTTTGTGCTCACATGAATATTGACATTACACACTCCATTTGTCTCTTCTCTAGACTGTAGATTCTGCTCTTTCTGCTTCTCTGCTATGCTTGGTAACTCTGTTCTTTAGCTTCTTCTGCTTCTCAATTCAACTCGCCAACATCTTTTCTCTCATTGGTTCACATCCTTTATGTAGAAATTTTTTTTCCTCTTAATCTCCTTGATTAGGTTTTCCATTATTTTCTCTCCGTTGTTCGACCATCTTCTTCACAAATCTCAACTCGGTAAACCGTTTAACTTTTACCTAATAACTTGAACTTTTTCTTGGAACTCTAATAATTAGGTTTAACCACTTAATCTTTTCCTTATATCTTCTCATTGAATTTTCTCGCTCGTAGATCTTCTAACAAACTTCCTTTATCCTTATCAACATCCCGATCATCATAGCTTCATATTAAATTCAATCTTATCATCATTCTCATTCAATATCCTATACTCTATAACTTGCCTTACAACTCGGTAATTATCTTTGTTCACTGCTCAGTGCCTAACTCATTCTCAATGCTCAGTAACTGAAACTGACTAACAAAACTCTATACTTACTGACTTTGTCTAGCTCGATAGAGTAACTCTTTCCCATCATAACTTAACTCTTTGTAATCTCTGACTTTATCAATCAAATGTACCAACTTGATAACATCAAATATATAGTATCAAACAACTATATCAACATTGCTTCATCATTTTCTGATCTATATTTGTCACCCATTTAACTTCTCCTTCTTATGATATGGTAACTCAATATAAATTAGTAATCAATTGCTTGACATCAATGACAAAAAACAACTGATCTAACCATTTATACAAACATATATACCTTTTATCACTCGGCCTTCATCATCTCCATTAGTTGATTAACAAAAATAATACTATGTTGTTGATGAAGGAACTACTGATGATGAATCTGAGAAGAGCAAAGATGATATTGTGTTAATTTCTATTAGAAATGAGAACCATGTTGAAGATAAATCCTTGGTTTCACATGTGGATTAGAAAGATGATTGGGTTATTAACAGTGTGTGTTCACATCACATGATCAGAGACAAAAGGAAATTTGTGAAGCTTGAAGACTATGCTGGTGGTGGTGCTAGATTTGGTAACAATGCTCCATGTTTGATCAAAGGAAGAGGTTCAATTACACTTGATGGTAAGAGTAATATTGATGATGTTTTGTATATTGAAGGTTTAAAGCATAATCTTTTGAGTGTTGGACAGTTAGTTGATAAGGGGTATCACTTGGAATTCAAGAATGGAATGTGTAAAATAATTGGAAGAATTGGAATTGAGATTACATCAGGTACAAAGACAAGAGGTAATGTATTTAATTTGAACAATTTAGAGAATATATGTTTGATTGCAAAGGTTGATGACAATTGGTTGTGGCATAAGATATTTTTTCATGTAAACTTTGATAACATTGTAACAATTAGCATTACAAATGTTGTAAGAGATTCACCTAGATTGTTGAAGCTTGATAATGTGATGTGTAAGGAATGTCAATTGGGAAAGCTATCTAAATATACTTTTAAAAGTAAGACCTATTCTTTGAGTGGATAGTTAGACTTGGTACATATTGATTTATGTGGAACTACTAGAACAAGAAGTTACTATGGAGACAAATACTTTATTCTATTTGTTGATGATTATTGAAGGATGATGTGGGTTACATTTTTGAAAGAAAAGTTAGAGGTATTTGAAAAATTTAAGATCTTTAGATCTATGGTTGAAACTGAGACATATATGAAGATGAAATGTTTGAGATCTGACAGAGGTGGAGAATTTTCAACTAGAAAATTTGATGCATACTGTGAATAACATGGAATAAAGAGACAAATGTCTTCTTTGAGGACCCCACAACAAAATGGAATTATAGAGAGAAGGAATAGATCAATTCTTGACACTGCAAGGACAATGATGATTGAAGGAAATAATTCATAGATCTATTGGAGAGAATTTGTTAGCACTATTGTTTATACACTTAACCAATTTCAAACCAAGCATGATACTGGTAAGATTCCTTATGAACTTTGGTATGGTCATATTCCTACTATGAAGTATTTTAGAATCTTTGGAAGAAAATGTTATGTTAAGAGAGATGAAGATTTAGGTAAGTTTGATCCTAGAATTGATGAAGGAATATTTCTTGGTTATTCTACAAAGAGAAAATAATACAAATGTTATAATCATAGATTGAGAAAGATGATTGAGAGTGCTAATGTGAAAGTGGATGAAACTTTTCAGAAACCAATTAGTTCTTGCTGATATGAATCGGAAGATGAAGAAGGAAATCAAATTGTGCAAACAAAAAATCAAAATTAGAATTAGAATGGATCGGTAGAACATGTAAGAGTAAAGAATTAATTTAATTACCTTTATTAAATTAACTTTACTACCTCTTAAAATTTTACTTTATGCACTTGCATTAGTCATTTAATAATTAAATCTAATAATTAAATGTCTATTTACCTATTAGGGTTTCCTATTAGGTTTTACGATCTCCTTCTATAAGGATTGATCCTATATATATATTCTTTTGGCTGATAATAATCTTTCACATTGTCAGATCAAAAACCTTGTTTGTTTCCTACATATTTCTTCCTTGTGACAAGTTTTTGCATGCAGGTTTTTTGGGCTTAATAGATTTGTTTTTCATCAAATATTACATGGTATTAGAGATGGATCTACTTTATCTTGTTCATGTTTGAAAAAAAGAGGAGCAAGGGTTTGACAAAATAAATTTGGGATTTTTCAACTAATTTGAGACGTTTTGGTTGTAGTTTTTTCAGATCTAGTATTCTTTGTAGGATGTTATTTTTTATTTCTTTTTACAGGCGCATGCATGTGAAAGGGAATTTTTTTGGGTGTCCTTCCTAGCACTGTTTACAAAGACATCCTTCCTAGTGTCATTTATCAGACCTGCACCTTATTCCTCTGACCGTCGTGCATGAGCCGACGTCTGCGTTGGCAAATATGAAAAGGCAGAACTTCAAACCCCCCGCAGGAACTGTACTTTGACTTGCAAGCCTTTTTACCTACAATTTCTATCCAAATCTATGGTTATTTTCATCATAAAAATTCAAAGGTACACATGATACTCATTTGAAGTTTTTTTCTCTCATTGTAAGCAATCTTTTCCATCTTCTAGGGTTCAGTTTATTGAATTGTGGGGGGGGGGTGTTTTATTTATTATTTTCTGTAATTTACTTTAGTAAACTTGAAATTATATCAAAATGAGACCCCTTCTAAAAATATGTCCGAGACCTTTTCTTGTCTAGAACTTTTGACCCCTCATAATTATCACACATGGAAATCCCTGATGACACAACTTCTCCAGTCAAAAGGGTTGTGATCTTGTTTAGATGCAGTGTAACCAATTTCATAGAGGCCTTTCAAGGTCATGAAACATAGGAAAAATATGGATGAGGCAATGGAGTTGATTGCTTTACATGTATAAGATAGTCTACAGTTTCATCTTGATGGGTGAAATACCCCTCTAGATATGTGGACCCAGCTTAATGACCTATTCGGTACAGTGAATGAGTTTAGGGAACTTCAAATTGAGGTGGAGCTTACCTCTCTTGTACCAGATCATTTTCCATCCATTGAGGACTTTGATTAAGTTCAAGTAGCATAGGTCTTTATTACAGGGATGTGAGAAGACTAAGACTAACACATAGTGCATCTACCTAATTCTGTCAAAGCTTTGGGGAAAATTTTAGATTTTATCCTCTACCTTCCACTCTACCATAGATGCATTGGGCCAGATATTCCAGATTCCCACTTTTGAGGTGTTGTGTGATCGATTGACTAGAGAGAAGGCCAAGATCACATAATTTGATTCTTTATCTGGAACTAAGAACCAAGCTTTGGTTGCTCAGACTTCTAAGGGAACACAGAAGCAAAAGCAAACGCCCAAAATAGATTCAAAAGGCAGTGAACATTCCTCCAAGCCTCCTCTTACAAAAAATTCTAAGAAATCCACTCCTAAGGTTAAATATTCTAAGTCTGGTGAGTCTTCCTCCAAGACTAAGAAGTTCACAAGTGAACCTTGAAGTTTGTGTGGTAAGGAAGGGCATCCATTTTCCAGGTGTTTGAAACATCTTGAGGCTCTAGAGGAAACCTTGCAATAGCATAGTATTGCTTCTCCACATCCTTCACCTACTCCCACAAGGAAAGGTCATGCTCTTTCTACATGAGCATTATCTTCCATTGCTACATGGATCATTGATTCAGGTGCTTTGCACCATATGACACACACATCTAGTTTTTTTACCTCACTTGCTCAGAGTGCTACTACACAGATTACAGTAGGTGACTCGACACAACTTTCAATTACAATTTTTGGTACTATTTCATTATATGGTGGCTCTATACAGGATGTTCTTTTCATTCTTTCCATTTCTATGAACCTCTTGTCTATCTATCAGATTTTTCATTCTGGTTCTGGTAAGACAATTGAGCTCTCAGCACATGATGTAGTTATTCAAGCCCCCCATGATCCTGATTTGGTTGTTTCTAGTGGGAGTGTTGATTTAGAGTCTCGCTTATATAGGTTTGATGTCTTTGAGAGATCCGATTATACAGGTGTTTCTCTTATTGCTCATGCAGACACATTGAGTAAACTTTGGCATGAGTGTTTTGGCCATGTCAACTACAAATATCTCCAACAGATGAGTACACATGAGTTAGTGATTGGGCTTCCTAAGATCTCTTGCACTGATGGTGTTTGTCGAGGTTGTGTACTTGGAAAACATCATAGAGACCCTTTTCTGAGAGGTAGGTCCTCACATGATAAGGCACCATTGGAGTTGATACACAGTGATCTCATGTCATTCCCCACTCCTTTTTCTAGTACTCGTTATGTGCTCACCTTTATTGATAACTTCTCCAAACGCACATGGGTGTAATTCTTGAAGTACAAGTCTGATGTCTTTGATTCATTTCGAGTCTTTAAGACATTTGTGGAGAAGAAATCTCATCTTTCTATTAGGTGCATATGTACTGACAATGGGGGGAATATGTGAATCAGTATTTTCATTATTTTTTCACTGAGTAGGGTATATTGCATCAACTGACAGTTCCTCATACTCCTCAATAGAATGGAGTTGCTGAGAGAAAGAACAAAACACTATGGGAGAAGGCCAATTGTATGATACAGTCTTGAGATATGCAACCTTTTTTGGGCAGAGGTATTGAATTGTGCCAACTACATTCAGAATCAGATGCCTCATAAGGTATTATGATATTTGAATCACGAGGAGGCTTGGTCCCATGTCAAGCCTGATGTTTCTACATTTTGAGTGTTTGGTAGTGAGGCTTGGGAATTTATTCCAGATGCTCAGAGGAAAACCATGGAGAGGAAGAGCCAACCACTCATATTTTTTGGGTACTGTGAGGATATGAAGGTGTACTAGTTGTTTGATCATGATTCCAGAGTGGTCTTGTTTTGGCGAGATGTCTAGTTTGATGAGTGCAATACTCATATGGAGCCTCCATCACTAGCTTCTCACTCATTTCCTAGTACTTCCTCTTCTCCTCTTCATGGTTCTATATCCTTTGAGGATGACTTAGATGATGATCCACCTTCCCCTCCTCCACCAAATATTTTGTGAGTGCCCAAGTGGGCTTGTGATACTATCAGTGCTACTAGTTCTTTGGTAGGAGATCCTTCAGATACCCATCATACTTGTGCTCATCAATCTGGTACTATTTTTTTGAGTCATGTTGTTTCAGATGATCCTCAAATTTTTTTGGAGCCGACAGGAAATCCTGAGTGGGATAGGGCTATGGATGAGGAGTACTCTTCTTTGATGAAGAATCACACTTGGGATCTTTGTACTCTTCTAAAAGGAAGAAAGTTGGTTCACTGAAAGTGGGTGTACCATACCAATTATGTTGCAGATGGTTCTATTGATCGGTATAAGGCACATATTGTTGTGAAGGGATTTTCACAAGTGGAGGGTATTGATTACTCTTAGGCCTTTTCTCCTGTCGCCAAGATGAATTCTATTTTCCTGGTACTTTCTCTTGCAAATTCATAGGGTTGGACAGTGTATCAAATGGATGTGAAGAGCATGTTCTTGCAGGAGGATCTACATGGGGAGATCTATATGGAGAAACCTCAAGGTTTTGTGCAAGACTCTTCTCTTGTGTGTATACTTTGGAGGTCGATATATGGTATCAAACAAGCCCCTCAAGCTTGGTATGAGAAGATGGACTCTTTCTTGCGCGCCTCACACTTCACCCATTGTCATTCTAATCCTACAATGTACATTCAATGTCATGGGGCTGATATTGTGATACTTGTGTTGTATGTTGATGATCTCATCATCACAAGTATCTCATCTTCTATGATTCAGAGTGTTCAAAGAGCATTGATGGAGCAATTTGAGATGACAAATCTTGGACTTTTGCACTACTTTTTGGGCCTACAGGTTATTTAGTCTTCACATGGGATTTCCATACACTATAAGAAGTATGCTCTTGACATACTTTAGAGATTCAACATGCTTGATTGCAAGATTTCTCCCACACCTTTTCAGTCAGGTGTTCTTTTGTCTACCACTTTCTCTACTCCTTTAGTGGACTCCACCTTATACAGGCAGCTTGTGGGTAGTTTATTGTACTTGACACACACTCATCCTGACATTTATTTTGTGATTGGCATTGTATCTTGATTATGATGAACTAAAACTAATTATATGTTTGAAGTCATTTGTTGATATTCAATTGAGTTGCAGAAGTGATGATAAATATTATAAGTTAATGTATTGTCATTGATGTCAACTTATTTGAGTATTATAATGGTGGAAAACATTTGTTATGAATTTAAGACCTAGAACAAACAATGTTTATGTGGTCAGAAAATGAAGAGTTCTGTATACACTGAGAGACAGTGATACCCGAGTAAAACACAGTGTATACCGACCACAGTGATAACCGAGCAAGGGATTGCCGACACAATTATTGATCAAGCAATTTAATCAAACCAAGCCTGACTCGGATGCTGAGATGGAAATTGATGATTTTGAGGTAAAAGATAAAGTTTTTTATTTGATCAAACGGTTATGAAAATTCAATGAAGATAAGACGACAGAGATTGAAACATGTTTTTAACACAACTGTTGATGATGGATCAAGCGGGAAAATCAACGATGGAGATTAAGCGACAAAATTTGAAGGATGAAAATTAAATGAGACATGATGTCTATATAAGAGACAAGAGATTCATTTTTTAAAACATGATGTTATGATGCACACATGCAAATTTTATGCATGACTGATCAAACTGGTTAAAGATAGAACTGAGCATTATTCTACAGACATCGCCGAGAAAATAGAGGAAAGAGCATTACTGAACAGAACAAGTATGAAGTATGTGATGAACTAAAATGAAAAAATTGATCAGAGGTATTATGTACTTAGTGTAGATCTGAATATCTACAAATTAGAGTTGTATTTGAATCAGATCATTATTGTATTAGTTTAACCATTGATATAGATAAATATCTTAACCAAGTAGGACAATGAAGCCCTTATTATAACATTCAGAGAATGTTGATTGTTTTCTTGTTGATCCCATAGTGAATGCATGGTCAAGAGAGAACTATTAGTTTTAAATCCTCTAACCAGGTCACATTCAACAGTGTGCATTGTTACCTTTAATAGGGTTGGCTCTTCACCGAGCTCACTTCAGAAGACTGAAAATATTTTGGGGTAACACTCCCAGGTGGTTTTTCCCTTAGCAGGGTTTCCACGTTATTAATCTATGTGTCAATGTGCATGAATGTTGTGGATTGTTATTTTACTTTACACTTTACTTTATTAACGTAGATCGATAATCACAATATTAATTTACTGATACTCGGTAAACACTATTGATGAAAGTTTAAGTTTACATAATACATTTTCACCGATTTGAATTATATGATTGAATTTGTTTTGGTATACATCTAGAGAAATTTGGGACTGTAGGATAATTTGTGAGGAAAATTATTCTAACTAATTCACCCCCTCTCAGTTATTATAACAATTGGTATCAGAGTATACAATGCTTATTAGAGAGCAGACAATGCTTAGAAGAAAGTGTTGAAGGACTTGAGCTAAAGATCACAAGATGTATAAGAGAGACACACCAAAGATGAATAGGGAGAACTTCCCGACATGGAAAAGTAGAATGAGATTATACCTATCAGGGATTGGAAGCAACATTGAAAATTTTATGGACAATAAATTAATTTTACCTACTGGACCTTTGACAGTAAATCAGATGAAAGAAAAACATGAACATAACCTTTTCATGGTGGATATTGCTTCTTCACTTACTGATTTAGAATTTGAGGACATCAAGACATGTACAATTGCCAAGAAGATGTGGGACCAGCTTACACTAGTTTATGGAGGAGATGTAAATATACTAAGAGCCAAAGTCGAAAGTCTTCATGGAAAGTTTGATGACATGCGAATGAAGGAAGGAGGAAAATATCACATAGTATGGTAACCGACTTAAAGAAGTTGTGAATGCTATTCAAGGATCTGGTGGAACCATTAATGAAGACATAATTGTGATTAAGATTCTTAGAAATCTATTTCCTATCTATTCTATAAGAGTCTCTACAATACATGAAATGAGAGTTGCACCTATAAATAAAAATACTATTGATAGTCTTGTTGGAAGATTGATTTATTTTGAGCTAAATAATTTTGACAATAGTATTATACCATTTATGGAATTTGCATTTATGTCTACTTTGAAAATTGGTAAATCTAGTGGCAAACACATAATCATAAATAATAGTGACAGTGATAGTGATAACAAGGAACTTGATGAACTTGAAGCTTTAATTGTTAGAAGATTGCACAGAGGTAAAGGAAGATATAAAGGTAAACTACCTTTGATATGATTTAACTATAAAGAGACTAGTCATTTTTCTGCAAGATGTCCTAAGAGAAAGGATGATGATAGAAATGATAGATCTAATGACATAAAGGATGACCGAGACTATAGAAACAACTGACAGTATGACATAAGAGATAACCAAGATTACAAAGATAAAGGTAAGAAAGCTTTTTATATTGCTGAAGATAAGGTTAATAAAAATGGTTTTGATAGTGATGAAGATATTGAGATAGTGTTTGTAGCTTTTAAATATGATGTAGATAAAGATGAAAGGTATGTAGAAACAACACTTATCTCTGAAGTTAGTAAACATGATATTTGGGTTATTGATGGTGGTTGTACACATCACATGACTGGTGATAAAGGAAAATTTGAATTTCTTGAAAATTATGATGGAGCACCAGTAAGAATGGGAAATGATACACCCTGTCAAGTAAAAGGAAAAGGTACTAATATGCTCAACAATCAAATAAGATGTGAAAATTCTTAATGGGTAAAAGGACTTAACTACAATCTATTGAGTGTTTCACAGTTGAATAACATAGGTCACTAAGTTGCATTTGAGAATAGAAAAGCAAGAATCTATGATGGAAAAGGAAAGTTGATCGACACTGGTGAACAATCTAAAGGTAACCTATTCTATCTTGATACAACTAAAACTACTTGTTTATTTGCAAAGAATGCAGATACATGGGTATGGAATAAAAGTCTTTGTCATGTAAATTTTGACAACATGGTTAATATTAGTAAGAAAAGAAATGTTAGAGGCTTACCGAGCTTAACTAAACCAAACCATATAATGTGCAAAAATTGTCAAATGGGAAAGATGTCAAAATCTAGTTTCAAGAGAAAGAATTTCTCATCTAATGATATTTTGGAGTTAATTCATACAGACTTATGCAGACCAATGAGAACACAGAGCTATTATAGGGACAAATATTTTATTTTATTTGTTGATGAATACTATAGGATGATGACTGTCATGTTCCTAAAAGAAAATATTGAAGCATTTAAGATGTTTAAGTGGTACAAAGCAAAAGTGGAAAAATAAACTAGTAGAGATCTGAAGTGTTTGAGATTTGATAGAGGAGGTGAATTTATCTATGATGAGTTCACAAAATTTTGTAATGAGCATGTAATCAAAAGATATGTTTATGCACCGAGGAAACCATAGCAGAACAAAATTGCTCAAAGAAGGAACATATCAATTGTTGATTGTACCAGAACATTGATGATTGAAAAGAGTGTTGCACAAACATATTGGAGAGAAGTTTGCATAGTTGTTTACACACTGAACCGAGTCCAACCAAAGAAATATTCAAACAAAACACCTTATGAGCTATGGTATGGTTATACACCCGATGTGAGCTATTTTAGAATATTTAGTAGTCGTTGTTATATTTTGAAAGATGATTGAAATGGAAAATTTGATTCAAAAATTTGATTCTACTAAGAGTAAAGCTTACAAATGTTTGAACAAGACAACTAACAAAATCATTGAGAGTGCAAATGTGAAAGTTGATGAATTTGTTGATCTAAATGATGAGGACAACATGAAAGAACCTGAATATTATAGTAGATTTGTTTACTGGGAAGAACCTGATACTATACCGACGTAGATGCCTAGCATTACTATGTAATAGGGTAATGTTACCGGGCAAGAGGTTAATGTCACTGGGCAAGAGGTTAATGTCACCGGGCAACAAGTAGCACAGACCAAGAATAAGGAAAATGTTGAAACTAAAGATCATGAACTAGAAGAAAATGAACCTATAAAAGAAGATAATGAAGAAAAAAGAGTTGAACTTTTACTTGCTAAATATGTTAAAATACATCATCCACGGGATCAGATTATTGGAGATAAAAGAGCAGGCATGATGACAATAAGTAAGTTCAGAGATGACACTTGTTTAATTTGTTAATTTGAGCCTAAGAATGTTAGAGATGCATTAGAAAATGAAGAATGGATTAATGCAATGAATGAGGAAATTGAGAAGATACATAAAAATAATACATGGACATTAGTACCGAGACCGAATGATAAAAAAGTCATTGGCACCAAATGGATTTTTAGAAACAAACTAAATGAAGATGGGAATGTAACCAGAAATAAAACAAGATTAGTTTGCAAAGGGTATGCACAAGCAGAAGGAATTGACTATGGAGAAACTTTTACACCCATTTCTAGACTTGAAGGAGTAAGAATACTACTTGCATATGCTGCATATAAAGGATTCAAGGTATATCAGATAGATGTGAAGTCTACATTTTTGAATGGAATATTGGAAGAAGAGGTATACATTGAACAACCTGAAGGATTTATTGATCCTAATCAGACACACATGGTATGTAAGTTACACACAACTTTATATGGACTGAAACAAGCACCAAGAGCATGGTATGAAAGATTGCATTCTTATCTTATAAGTATTGGATTTATTAGAACAAGTGACAACAATAATTTGTATTTAAAAGGAGGAGATGATGATAAGATAGTTATTTCTAAAATATTTGTTGATGATATTATATTTGGAGGTAATGATAACTTATGCACTTCATTTGCTGATGAAATGAGGAAAGAATTTGAGATGTCGATGTTTGGTGAGATCAAATTTTTCCTAGGATTGCAAATTTTACAACAGACTGCAAGTATCTACATTACTCAATCAAAATACATCAAGGAAGTGCTAAATACATTTATAATGGAGGAATCAAAACCAGTCAGAACACCTATGGTGACAGGATGCAAAATGACAAAAGAAGACAAGACACCTGAGGTAAATCAAACCTTGTACAAATATATGATTGGTAAATTTATGTATGTTGTACGCACAAGACCTGACATAACATACGCAGTTGGAATAGATGCAAGATTTTTTGCTAACCCCAGAGAATCACATATGACTGTTGTAAAAAGAATTTTTAGATATTTGAAGAATACTGAGGATTATGGACTATGGTATAAAAGAGAAGGAAAATTTGAATTGAAAGTTTATACTGATGCTAATTAGGCTGGGAACATAGATGATAGAAAGAGTACTACTGGTGGAGCATTCTTTATTGGAGAAAGACTAGTTACTTGGAAAAACAAGAAGCAAGGATGCATATCTTAGTCAACCACAGAAGAAGAGTATGTTGTTGATATTGCAAATTGTTCTAACATAGCATGGATAAAACAACTATTGAAAGGAATAAATGAAGAGATCACTGAACCGATCATGATTTACTGTGAAAATACAAGTGCTATAAATATTTCAAAGAATCTTGTGATGCATGCAAAGACAAAGTACATATCTATAAAATATCACTACTTAAGGGAACAAGTACAAGACAAAAAAGTAATACTAGAATATGTACAATCAAAATAACAACTTGCAGACATATTCACAAAACCCTTATCGAAGGATACATTTGAGTACTTGAGAGGTAGACTAGGGGTTCATCCCTTGTCTATTGGTAACTAAGATGATTAGGAGTTTGCATCAACCTACATGATATCAAAATATTAATCATGTTGATTCAAAGATGAACTAGACCGACACAGAGATGTCATTACACTGAAAGGTACCTACTGCACCAAAATTAAGAGATATTTTATTTTGGCTACTAAAGAGCTGCATATTTATTTTTGGTATAGTTGTCAAAGGGACAGATGATAAATGAAATATCTATCCACTAAAGGGAGAAAAGATAAAGGGAGAGACATATCTAATCTACAAAGAGATTCAAGAGATAAAAATTCAAAACTGTAGGGAGAGTCTGCATGGTGAGTTTTTGTTTATACTAACACAGTTTATATTCAAGCTAGGGAGAGCTACAAAATTGTTGCAGTTGTAGAACAAAAGTTTGGTATTTGTTGTATGGCACTTTATACTGTATATTTCATATTGTGTTTGCATTAATGCCAAAGGGAGAGATTGATGAACTACAACTGATTATATGTTTGAAGTCATTTGTTGATATTCAACCGAGTTGTAGAAGTGATGATAAACATTATCAATTAATGTATTGTCATTCATGTCAACTTATTTGAGTATTATTGTGGTGGAAAACATTTGTTATGAATTGAAGATCTAGAATAAATAATGTTTATGTGGTCAAAAAATGAAGGAGTTCTATATACACCAAGAGACAGTGATACCCGAGTAAAACACAGTGTATACCAAGCACGGTGATAACCAAGCAAGGGATTGCCGACATAATTATTGATCAAGAAATTTAATCAAACCGAGGCCAACTTGGATCCTAAGATGGAATTTGATGATTTTGAGGTAAAATATAAAGTTTTTTATTTGATCAAACTGTTATAAAAATTCAATGAAGATCAGATGACAGAGATTGAAACATGTTTTTAATACAACTGTCGAGGATGAATCAAGTGGGAAAATCAACGATGGAGATTAAGAGGAAAAATTTGAAGGATGAAAATTAAATGAGACATGATGTCTATATAAGAGACAAGAGATTCATTTTGAAAAACATGATGTTATGATGCACACATGCAAATTTTATGCATGATCAATCAAACTGGTTAAAGACAAAACCAAAAGTTATTCTACAGATATCGCCAAGCAAACAAAGGAAAGAGAATTACCGAGCAGAATAAGTATGAAGTATAATATGAAATGAAGTGAATAAATTGATCAGAGGTATTCTATACTTAGCATAGATCTAAATATCTTCAAATCATAGTTGTATTTGAATCAGATCATTACTGTATCAATTTAACCATTGCTACAGATAAATCTCTTAACTGAGTAAGAAAGTGAAATCCTTATTATAACATTCAGAGAATGTTGATTGTTTTCTTGTTGACCCCATAGTGAATGCATGGTCAAGAGAGAACTGTTAGCTTTAAATCCTCTAACCAGGTCACATTTAATAGTGTGCATTGTAACCTTTAACATGGTTGGATCTTCACCGAGCTCACTGCAGAAGAGTTAAAATATTTTGGGTTACCGGTCCCAGGTGGTTTTTCCCTTAGCAGGGTTTCCACGTTAAAAATCTGTGTCAATGTGCATGAATTTTTTGGATTGTTATTTTACTTTATAGTTTACTTTATTGAGCTATATCGGTAATCACATTATTAATTTATTGATACTTGGTAAACACTATTGATGAAAGTTTAAGTGATGGGGAGCTCCACTCCTAAATCCTCCTAGCTCTCTCCAAGTACTTAATTTGGACTTCCTTAGGGTCTCTTCTCTACCCTATCTAGAGGATAATCTCGTAATCCCCTAACTCACTAGGAACTCTCCACCAATTTCAACTCTTCTCTATACTCCTCTCCATAGCTCTCTTGCATTCATGGTTCCACTAACCATCTACCCCTCCTATGGTGTCAAACTATTAAAGATTGCTTCCTTAATTCCCCTTAGGTCTAATTCCCTCTCTAAGGATTCAATTTTGTGAGTTCCCCATTCATTTTCCAAACGGGTTCTAAAATCAAGCCTTTTAGGTCTTGTAGCCTTTTTTATCCTATTAGCCTTCCTAAACACATAAAGGATGATTTATATCCTAAAATCCCTTAACAAAAATAGAAAAAAACTCCATATTATTTGTGGGTTTTTCTTCCCCTTCAAGATTTTCTAGGTCTTTGATCTCGCTACTGTCCGTACAATGGACTTTTGCCAAACCCCTAAAAATAAGGGTTTCTAGGCCATGAAGTTTGTCTTGGCTTCTTGTTCTTCTTTCACTGATCTAGTGAACTCCTATGAACTCATTATTCCATTAAAAGATCTGAACCCCATGACCCTACACTCCTCCAAAATTGATTGGCACATACCATTCACCCTGTAACCTCCATTGTTGCTGCATTGTTCAGGAACCCTAGCCAGAATGACTAACACTCGCCTAGGGCCTGATTATTTTCAATCTTCACCTATAAAAAAACACTCCAAAAGCCATATATACATATTATATACAAGGCTCTAATGGTTTCCAAGTGTTCATAGAGTTTGAACCATGAGAACACCAAAGAAACCCTTCTTTTACATGA
The DNA here is from genome assembly GCA_018584345.1 of Thuja plicata. Taxonomy (NCBI): domain Eukaryota; kingdom Viridiplantae; phylum Streptophyta; class Pinopsida; order Cupressales; family Cupressaceae; genus Thuja; species Thuja plicata. Next base: position 28,822 of record MU227350.1, read on the forward strand.
CTAGACCAAAACTGGCCAGTGAACTTGCAAAACACAAAAGATTTAACAAAGCTTAACCAAAAAGTTTAATCTATCAAAATAATGCCACAAAAAACTTGGAAACTACATTTTAAACACTATCCAATCATTAATTCAGTCCATTCAATCCAATCAAGTGGTGGATGATGGCTCTGTCACTTAATTACAATGTGAAATCCTTCTTCTCAAACACCAGTCCGTACACAATGAACTCTAACTGTTAGATTAGGGTTGAAAACAACTTATATACCTCTATCCCATATGTTTAGACCCTATAGTTAGGATTTGGACACCATAAGTGCCGATTCCTAAAAACTAGGAAATGTTGTCATGACAACTTTGAAAGTTGTCATGACAACTTTGACAACTTTTGTCAAAATAGCAATTTTCACATTTTTAGTGCACTAATTGGTTTCAAACATTACCAATTGACCTCAAATGACTAAAGAACATGAAACCCTTAAAAATATTCCCACTTTGGGACTTTGGTCAACTCTTTGACTTTTGAGTTGACTTCTAGGTCTTAGACCCCTAGAATCAACTAGACTTAACAACATCAACCCCTAACCTTTCCTAACACTAACCACACCTCAAAATCACACTAGGGACTTTATATTTTAGTCCTTATTCTTGGATGGTTGGCCAAACCAACCTACAAGCCAAGATGTCTTAAGATCTCACAAAATACCTTAGGGTGCTCCTGCACCATCCTCCCCCTGCAACAAGAAAGTCAAGGTACTTGTGGTGTCACGAACTCCTCACTGATTCCATGCTTCTTGAAGTCACTCTCAGCTATCCAAGTGGCTTATGACTCTGGTTGCTATCTCCACTTCACTAGATGCTCCATATAGACATTGTGTCTTGTCTTCTTCTTCACCCTTGAATCCAATATCTTCTCCACTTGTGGCTTGACTTGTTCCAGAGTCTTGAACTCTCACATGTCCTTATGCACCTTTATACTATACTACAACTCATCCATCTCTAGTCCCTTATATCTAATCAAATATTTCACATGGAATATTGGAGAAATTGACATCTCCATGGTCAACTCCACCTTATAAGCATTAGGCCCATACTTAGCCAATATATTACTAGTTCACCCACTTCAAACTACAAATCTCTTCTTCCCTCATCTCTTTTTGCCTTCAACTTCTGATTTTCTTCCATTAAGGTCATCTTTACCTATTCATGGACTTCCCTAATTGATTGGGTGAAGTCATCAGCATGTCCACTAACTCCCTCATATCCTTTGAGGTCTCTGAGTTCCATCACACCCCTTGGATGTGCCCCATACACAATTTCAAATGGACTTTTTCCTGTAGTCCTATTTGTGCTATCATTATAGGAAAAATCTGCCTGTGGTATTACTTGCTCCCATCCTTGTCCATATTCCTTTTTTAGACACCTAAGTAGGTTCCCAAGTACTCTATTGATCACTTTAGTCTGCCCATCCATTTGAGGATGATAGGCAGATCCATGAGACAAGTTTGTGCCTAGTCTCTTCCATAGGGTCTTCCAAAAGTGACTCATGAACTTCACATCCCTGTCTGCAATAATGCTCATTGGTAGACCATGAATCCTTACTACTTCCTTGAAAAACAAGTAGGCAATATGGCTGGCATCATGTGTTGTTTTGCATGGTATGAAGTGGATCATTTTACTAAACATGTCTACCACTACAAATACACTATCTAAACCAGTTGGAGTTCTAGGTAACCTCACTATGAAGTCCATACTTATGCACTCCCAAGGTGTACTTGGGATGGGTAATAGCTGATAAAGTCCTACATTGGATGAAGTGCCTCCAACCTTTTGACATATGCCACACTACTCCACATATCTTCTCACTTCCTTCTACATATTTGGCTACCAATAGAATCTCTCTACTAATTCCAATGTCTTATTCAATCCAAAATATCCACTTAGGCTTCCATTATTCTTTTCTTGTATGAGGTTCTCCCTCATTAAGCCTTTTGGAACACAAAGTTGTTTGACTTTGAATAGCAACCTATTGTGCAATGTATACTCTGTAAAATCACTATGAAAGTGATTCTCAAAATTCTAACACACTTTGTATATCTCTAAGAAATCTGAATCTCCCTCATATAGGTCCTTAAAACCTTCAACTCATGTACTTTAAAACTGAATATCTTGGATGGTGAGGATTCTCCTTCTAAGAGAATCTACAACTTTGTTTTGCACTCCCTTCTTGTGCTTTAGGGTAAAGGTGTAAGATTTTAGGAACTCCATCCACTTGATGTGTCTCAAGCTAAGCTTGTCTTGAGTGTTTATATAACTCACTTCTTGGTTGTCTGCGAAGACAAAAAACTCTTTGGGCAAAAGATAACACCTCCACTTCTTTAAGGCTTGTACAAGAGCATATAAATCCAAGTCATAGGAAGAGTACCTATACTTAGCCTCATTTAGCCTTTCATCGAAAAGGGCCACATGCCTACTTTCCCGACTTAAGACAACTCCTATGCAATGCTACTTGCATCACACTCAACAATGAATGGTTTATCAAAAATTGGTAACAGTAATATAGGCTGAGTAGCCACTTCCTTCTTCAACCTTTCAAATCCATCATTAGCTACCTTTGTACACACAAACTTTGTTCTTAGTCCTCCTTTTATAGTCTCTAGGACTGGAGCACAAATCTCACTGAACCTCCTAATGAACTTCCTATAGAACTGGGCTAACCCATGGAAGCTCCTAACTTCAGTCCCTATCTTAGGAGTAGGCCAGTTCAATATGGCCTCTACTTTCTCCTTATCCATTTTTAAGTCACCCTTGGAAACCACAAAGCCAAGGTAGACTAGCTCTTCTTTCATAAACTCACTCTTCTCAAGGTTTATAGTGAGTTTCTCTTGTAACTTCTTCAACACTAAATCCAAGTGTTTCATATGACCCTCTTTAGTTTTATTGAAAATTAGGATGTCATCTAGATAGACAACTACAAAAACTCCTATATAGTCCTTCAATACTTCATTCATCACTCTCATAAAGGTGCTTGGTGCATTGGTAAGCCCAAAGGGAATCACTAACCATTCATACAACCCCTTTGTAGTCTTAAATGCAGACTTCCACTCATCACCCTCTTTCATCCTAATTTTATAGTACCCACTCTTAAAATCAATTTTAGAGAAGTACTTAGAACCCCCCCAAGCAATCCATCAAGTCTTCTATTCTAGGAATTGGAATTCTATACCTGATAGTTATCCTATTTATTTCCCTAGAATCAGTACACATTCTCCACTTGCCTCCTTTCTTAGGAGCCAACACCACTGGGACAACACAAGGGCTAATGATTTTCCTAATCAATCCTTGATCCAATAACTCTTGCACCACCTAGATATCTCCTTATTTTTCTCTAGTGTCATCTTGTATGCAACTTTGTTTGGCAAGGATGCTCCTGGTATGAAGTCAATCTGATGACTTATCTCCCTCTTTGGAGGTAATGAGGCTGGTGTACCCTCACAAATTGTCTTTTAACTGATCCAACAATTCCCTCACCTCTTTTGGCATATGTGCTTGTTTATGAGTCTCCTCCTCCTTTGGCTTTAGAAAAATTGCATAACCATCTTCTTCATCTTTCATATCCTTTAGAAATTCTTTCCCACTCATCAAAATGACACTAGATTCTACCTTCTCCACTATGTCTTCCTCTAGTATGGATTGTATCTTGAATGTTACCCCATTTTTATTGAAGGTGTACTTATTATCCTTCCCATTATGGACAAATTATCTATCATACTACCATGTTCTGCCAAGCAACATATGATAAGAATCCATTTGCAACACATCACATAGTATCCTATCTTGATACTTTCCAATAGCAAAATCTACACACACTTGTTCATCCACCAAGATGTTTTGACCCTTATTCAACCATGTAACTTTATAGGGACATGCATGTGGGATTTTGGTGAGCTTCAACTTCTCAACTGCCTCCTCAGATATGACATTATCGATTGACCCTAAATCAATGATCACCTTACATACCTTTCCCAATATCTTGCATTTGACTCTAAAAAGTTCTCTCCTTTGCTTGTGCTCATCTTTGGTGGGTGTCTTGATTAGGATCCTTATCAACATTAGATTTTCCCCTTTCTCTAAATCCAGACTCACCTCTAATTGTTTAGAACAATGTTCCTCTTGGACATAAGCTATCTTCTTCTCTCCTTATGAAGATGTTGGCTTATCCAGGAACCTATATGTAGGGTGTCCTACCTATCCACAATTGTAGCATTTCATTGAAGAAAAGTGAGAGCTTCTCCCAAAGCTTCCTGATCTTCCTCTGCCAATGTTATAGGAACTTCTTCCTCTGCTATTGTATCCACCTCTACTATTTGTCTCTTGTCCTTACTCTGCATATCTCAATTCACTTTGTCCTCTACTATCACTGCCTCTTCCACTTGAACCTCCTCTATGAAAACCTCTGTTATCTCTACCCCTTCCCCTATTTCTTGAACTAGAATCTTGTTTCTTTTTTAGTTTCTCCTCCACTTTCAAAGCCATTTGAAAACAACTATGAATGGAAGTCAAGGTAAAAATACTGAGATCCTCCTGAATCTTCCACCTTAAACCATTTAGGTATCTTTCCACTTTAATGCTCTCTGTCTCCTGAATTCTTGATCTAAGGCAAAGTTTTTGAAACTCCTCTATATAGGCTGGCACATCTAGGTATTTTTGCCTAAGGTTTTTCCTCTTCTTATGTAGTTGAATGCCATAGTCCTCTGGAAGGTAATTCTCCTTCACCTTTGCAACCATAGTTTTCCAATTTGATATGGGCTTCTTTCCCTCTTTCTCTCTTTCTTCCTGCAAGAACTTCCACCATGTAAGTGCTTTCCCTCTTAGCCTTGATTTGGCTATCTTCACCTTTTGGGCTTCTGTAATCCCATCACTCTCAAAGCGATTTTCCATCCCTTCAATCCATTTCATAACCATTTCAATGTCCATCTTACCAAAGAATACTGGTATTCCTTCTAGATCCTTCCCACTCAATGCCTTGAATGCTTTGAGGAATGGTTCCTCTGGTAGAAGAGGGTTAGGCTCTGGTTCTATCTCCTCTTCTACTGGTCTCTTTCCTTTGTCTATCCATTCATGCATTTCTTCTCTCAACTTACTAGAAGTCTCTACAACCTCTGCCATCTTGATTTCATTTCCTCCATTTCTTCTTCAAAGAAGCCTATTCTTAATTTTCTGCACTGACAAATCCTTGGCTAACTATGCATTAGTTACCATGATGTTCTCACCTACAGATTCACTCCAATCTGACATGCACAATACCACTCCTAAGCCTTTCAATGGCTTTGATACCAATTTGATATGGGGAGCTCCTCTCCTAAAGCCTCCTAGCTCACTCCAAGTCCTTCTTTTGGAATTTCGTAGGGTCTCTTCTCTACTCTATCTAGAGGATAATCTCCTAATCCCCTAACTCACTAGGAACTCTCCACCAATTTCAACTCTTCTCTATACTCCTCTCCATAGATCTCTTGCATTCATGGTTCCACTAACCATCTGCCCCTCCTATGGTGTCAAACTCTTAAGGATTGCTTCCTCAATTCCCTTTAGGTCTAATTCCCTCTCTAAGGATTCAATTTTGTGAGTTCCCCATTCATTTTCCAAATGGGTTCTAAAATCAAGCCTTTTAGGCCTTGTAGCCTTTTTAGGCCTATTAGCCCTCCTAAAAATAGAAAAGGTAATTTCTCTCCTAAAATAGCTTAACAACCCTAGAAAAAAATTCCATATTCTTTGCGGGTTTTTCTTCCCCTTCAGGATTTTCTAGGTCTTTAGTCTCACTACTGTCCATACAATGGACTTTTGCCAAACCCCTAAAAATAAGGGTTTTTAGGGCATGAAGTCTAGCCTGGCTTCTTATTCTTCTTTCACCAATCTAGTTAACTTTTCTAAACTCCTCCTTCCATAAAAATATCTTCACCTCATGCCCCTACACTCCAACATTTATTGACACATACCAACCACCCTGCAACCTCCATTGTTGTTGCACTGTTCAGGAACCCTAGCCAGAACGAATAACACTCACCTAGGGCCTAATTTTTTTCAAGATTCCCGTACAAAAAAACACTCCACAATCCATATATACATAATATATACAAGGCTCTAATGGTTTCCAAGTGGTCATGGAGTTTGAACCACGGGAACACCAAAGAAACCCTTCTTTTACATGACTAGACCAAAACTGGCCAGTGAACTTGCAAAACACAAAAGATTTAACAAAGCTTAACCAGAAAGTTTAATCTATCAAACTAATGCCACATAGAACTTGGAAACTACATTTTAAACACTATCCAATCATTAATTTATTCCATTCAATCCAATCAAGTGGTGGATGATGGCTCTGTCACTTAATTACAGTGTAAAATCCTTCTTCTCAAACACCAGTCCGTACACAATGAACTCTAACTGTCAGATTAGGGTTGGGAACACCTTATATACCTCTATTCCATATATTTAGACCTTCTGGTCAAGATTTGGGCACCATAAGTGTCAATTCCTAAAAACTAGGAAATGTTGTCATGGCAACTTTGAAAGTTGTCATGACAACTTTGACAACTTTTGTCAAAATAGCAATTTTCACATTTTGAGTGTCCTAATTGGTTTCAAACATTACCAATTGACCTCAAATGACTAAAGAACATTAAAACCTTAAAAATATTCCCACTTTGGGACTTTGGTCAACTCTTTGACTTTTGAGTTGACTTCTAGGTCTTAGACCCCTAGAATCAACTAGACTTAACAACATCAACCCCTAACCTTTCCTAACACTAACCACACCTCAAAATAACACTAGGGACTGTATATTTTAGTCCTTATTCTTGGATGGTTGGAAAAACCAACCTACAAGCCAAAATGTCATAAGATCTCACAAAAGACCTTAGGGTGCTCTTGCACCATTAAGTGTACATAATACTGTGTGTGTGTGAAATATTGCACCTATTACCTACGACACAACACTTCAATAGGTCATTGCATTAGTGGAAAACATGGTTAGATGAGCATATACATCACTAAAATTGACCTATTTCTTTCTAACTAAGAAGAGTATGATAAGCAACATAACAACCCTCAGATTATGCTACTATTAGTGACATATATGACTTAGCATGAAAGATTTGAGTTAAAAACAAACTATTTAATCATCAAGCATGCATTCTAGCTCTAAAAATCATGAAAATAACAATGCATAAACATGAAATCTGAAATATGATATGAATCTATATTTATTCTAACAACATAACAATGCATTTGATTCTAAAATTATGGGCTTATTTGTGCTCAAAAACACCTATTTATAGAAGAATGAGGAGAGAGAGGGGGGACAAGGTGCATTAATGGAGTTGAAAAAATTATTAATGAAGTGTAAGAGGCATTAATGCCTTGGGCATTAATGAGACATGGTGGAGGCATGGGCTTAAGGAATCTCCATTAATGAAGCATAAATGAGAGCCTTAAAGAAGCATGGGAAGGGTGTAGGGCAAGCTTGAGAAGGTGGACTTGAGGAAAGGAATCTTGAGATTCCTTGACTTTGTCAAGTGGGTGGAGTTCTTAATCATTCCTTAATGGAATGTGACAACATTACGAGGTGGGTTAGGATAGAATTAGGATTAGAATTAGATTTAGCAAGGGTGAGTGGGTTGGGATAGGTTTGAACCTAGAGTCAAAGTGGTTGAAGTGGGTTAGGTTAGGGGTTTAGAGGAATATTAATGAAATGAATAAAACTTATTTAATTCATTCAAAAATAGGGATATTAATTATTTAAACATTTAATTGATTTTTAATAATCAATAGGACTATAGCCAATTTAATTAAATTAATTAGGCTAGGGGAATGGGTTCATTTGCAAGTGAGCAATTGATTTAGGACTTTATTTAATTCCTAGCAAATTAATCATTTTAGCCATGTATTTGATTGATTTTGATTTTGGCTAAAAGGAATTAACTTGGTGATTTGATCATCTTAGGAGATTAAATTGATTTCAAAAGAATTATGCCAAGCAGTAATAGGGTCATTTGAACATAATTAGGGGTATGATCACACTTAGGGAAAATAGGGTCTATAGTCCGAGTAGACCAAATCCAGGCGGTTACATTTGCCCCTCTTTGAATTGATGTGCGAGCAGTGCATTGATTCAAATAAATTTTTTGATTTTGACTTTAGAAAGATTGAGAATTTTTCTCATGATCGAATAAAATGCCTGATGAGATCAGTCTCGCACTTGATCGAACTAAACTGATATAATTGACTTTGAACTTGGTTGTCGTCCAAAGGTTAATAAAATATTTTAAAGATACCAATTTTGAACTTGGTTGTCGTCCAAACATTGATAATACTAACTGTGAACTTGGTTGTCGTCCAAAAGCTATTATGAAGCTATCGGGAGCTTAATAAAAATCTTTTAAAATGAGGAAACACAAGATATCCAGCTTATGAGAACCAAAGCTTTCTATCCAATAGTTCTGACTTAGTCAAGGAAACTGTCATGCCCCTAGTTTGTTTGGTAACAAAGTCATTTTAATGTTGTTTCAAGCAAAAATTTGATTGATGATAGTGTGATCATGCCCCCTCAGGAACAAAATTGAAGGAAAGAAATAAAACTCTTTATTAAAATAATGTATCACTTGCATGGGATGGGTAGGACGAGAAAGAATGAAGTAGAAGAAGTAAAAAAGGTGGTGTGTTTAAGAGTAAACACACAAGAACTAAGTTAATTACACAAAAATGTGAGTGGTGGGACTGGTAAAATGATGTCAGACCAAGATTTATGATAAAATGTGCAATTTGACGGATTTGCGGAACAAATGGAGCAAATCTACATTTTTAGGAGCTACCGTAAAAATGTTATTGTGTGGCACAAAATACCTTAAGCTCCTTTTATTTGGTTCCTGATTGATCAAAAAGAGAATAGAAATGGAGTTTCAGTTGCCTGGGAGGAGTTTCAGAACTCCTAAATAGCTCAAAAGACCAATATAAGCCTCAAAAATTACCATTTTACTATTCATTTTCACTCTTACCCATAGTAATTTGAGAGCTCTGTAGAGAAGATGGTGGCCCCCATTAGGAAGCATCATTTCGAGCTCATCCATTGACATCAGTGCCCAACTGACTACCCACCTTCAGTAAGTGCTTGTAAAACTAACTCATGAATTTTGCAAATTTGAATTTCATGTATTTTTATAGCTAAGCCTTTTGAATTCTAGGTCACATCTAGGATTCCGGATCGCACCCTGTCAAACCCGTGTCACATCTAGTATTTCCTGGATCATATCTATTTTTTCCAAATTTCTACATTGCATCCAGGATATCCTGGATCACATCCATTTTTGCTATTTTTAGCTTAGTTTACCAGTTGAATTCTGGTTTGTGTCATTTCTTGTCCCTTCAGGATCATACCCTGTATTTGGGGTAGCATCCCATATTTCAGGGATTGCACCCAATATTCTCTGTCACATCTTGTATTTCTAGGATTTCATCTGGTAAAAGAGATCTCTCCCTATCCTTCCAGGATCATATCTCATTTTTAGACTTAGAAACTTATCCATTTTGAATTGTTTGTCTGTTGCAGACCTTGAATTACTTAGCTGATCATGAGTCTGCATCTTTGTTGTAGATAGAGTACTGATTTATCTTTGTATGTGCCAAAATAGGTGTATTTTGAGGTAGTCACATTTAGAGGCACATATCCAAGTTGTGTGCTTGCCTGGTCTGGACTATTATAAGCTTTGGAGTAGGAGACAATGATATGTTGTAGATTATGATCTTTGATAGGTTTACCTGAGATATGGGTAATTCGAGGGTTGTTGAATGCTCTTGCCGAGAGATGACACTCAGAGCACAACACCTTCCATCTTCTGACTGGGGAGATTATAGTTACCCCTAAGGATGTATGGCGGATACTATGTGTTCCCATCATGGACTGCGAGGTGCATTTTGAGGTAGTGATTGGTGCAGCTCATCAATATTTTGATGATGATACTATTGACCAGAGATACCTCTCATGGGATTACATGTGTGATCACTAAAATCAATTATCCATAAATTTAGTAGGTTTGATTGGTGGCATCTTGATGCCAGACAGAGGACAACATGGGTTCATGGTCGGATGGGTGGACATGCTAGAGCAGATGGTCATCCATAGATGGAGATTTGCATGTGGCAGTTGTATCCTAGCCCACATGTATCAAGATCTTCATGAGATTGTGTACCACTATACCCAGAGCATGACTTTGGGTATTTTGATTCTTTAGATCTGGGTCTGGAAGCACATCCCTGTTATACGATTGATAGTTGATAGACAACATGCACTGGAGTAGGCTTATGTATATATGTATACAGGTCTTATTCAGGAGCCCCATCTAGGAAAGGTAGAGTATTGGTGTTGAATATTTGATGATATGACAGAGGTAGTCTGGTGGCCATACCTAGATTGTGTGGAGTGGACCTCAGATGCTCGACAAGTTCCATTTTTATTCTAGAGCAGGTACCTCATCGGGAGGACTAGATATATTTTAGAGTAGTTCATGCACACCCGAGTTCTAATATAGTACAACTAACAATAGGGAAGGATACAAGACATTACTATATACACGCAGATCTGTGATGATGCACCATTGTGGGGTTCCCATCTTAGGTATGAGACAACCCACCAGGAGATTAGGGACATGGTTGGAGCAGATTGGGATCTCCACCTAGATGTTGCAGATGCAGGTTGCTTAGATGGGTACACAGTAGAGATGCTTCAGAATCCATTTCCTTGATTCACAGTGCCTAAGGAGGTCATTCCTCGTATAGAGGAGCTGATAGATTATGATCCTGAGGATCATATTGCCAGAGGGAGAGGAGGAGCTCAGAGAGACAGGGGCATTGAAAGGCATGGAGGGAGGGATGGAGGGTGAGATGGAGGGTGAGATGGGAGGCGTCCTCCTCCAGATGAGGGGGATGATGGTAGAGATGATAGGGGAGGTGGTGTTTTGGGTGGCTACACAGATGTTGCCAGTGGTAGTGGAGAGGGTAGGTGCACCCAATTTAGATTTATTGCTCCCCAGATAGATCCAAGTCCATTACTTATAGGGGATCAGTAGAGGCAACATCAGCAATATTAGAGATAGTCTGATAGATCTCAGGATAGGCCTTCTGGACAGGACTCTGGTAGGGGTTCTGGTAGAGATGGGGACCCATTATCTCAGTGTGAGCAGGAGAGAGAGCAGCTTAGGGCCCGGGTTATGGATTTAGAGGCTAGAACTACTACAATAGAGGCTAGGATCATAGTAGCAGATGCTTTTCTTGTTGATCAAGATACACAGCTGGAGAGGCTTAGAGTAGAGCAAGATATACAGGCTCAGACTGCATTCCATTAGGCACAGAGAGCTACATATTATTATGCTTTATACCATGATGTAGTGCCAGAGGGATAGAGAGCTACATCATTTTTCACGCCTAGTGCAACATTTAGAGGGAGTGATGCCTCCTCCTCCTCCATTTGTACCACCTCCTCCTCCTCCTCTAGATCAGGGAGAGGGGGGTAGCTAGAGCTAATTTTGTATTTTGTTTACACACATATATTGTATATCTCGATCCTTCTGAGATCTTTCTTTTGTACATGACACATATATATATTTTATTTCTTTCTGATCCTCTGACATGTTGATAGTCTTTATGTAGACTTGTGTCATATTTTGATCTGTACCATGTTTGAGATATATATATGATGCAACTATTTCTGATTCTGACATGTTTCATGAGTTCTTTGATTTGATGGATTTATTTGCAAATGTGATTATATCTTGGTCATATGATTAGTTAGATTTAGATGATGACATCATTTATGCATTTGGATTTATCACTGATATAAATATGTTTCAAATGATTCCATGTGAATATACAAATGTATGTTTTTGATTTTTTTCTTATGCAATGTAAAATGTATGGATGCACGTTTAGGATGTAGAAATAAAATGTACAAATACTTTGTTTTTGTATTTTCTTCCTGTCTCATTTTATGAATGCAAAATGTAAGCTTTAGATGTGCAATGATATTGATATCAGTAATAGTAAATGGATGTAATTAACTTGGATTTAGAAGAAGAAAATATAAATCATTTCTGAGCCCAAATTCCTTATGCTTTCTTTCACAAATGTATCATGCAATCTATAAATGCAATTATATGCAGACTCTTTAGGACTTGTCATTGATTTGCAGATATTGTAGCCTTTTTATCATATCAGACTAGAAAAGATGCCCCTAGTGCAGAATGACTTGATCCTAATATAGAAATACAAACAAATCCCAAGCAAGGATAAGATACTTGTTTAGGAAACAAAGTCAACATTTTAGCATAGGTATAATCGTGAAGGCTTAGTATTAGCAATGCATTGATAGATAAAGTGTAGAATACAAGCGACACCTGATTTCCAGGTTTTCACCACTTGGCAAGATCTTTTCTTTCTTCTTTTTTTGCTACCAAGATACTCGTTTTACCAGGTTCTCATCAAGGCACTTTTCTCTTTTTCAATTTTTTTGCTATTATTGCTATTTTTGAATGTTTTTGTAGTATAAAGGTGCCTGTTTGCCAGGTTTTCACCAAGGATACTTTTCTTCATGACTTTTTCCATTTTTTAGATTTCTTCAGGATCAATTTTTGAAATTTTTTGGTATTTTCTGAGAACTATTTCACTGTATAGGCTCTGCTAGCCGAACATAAAGTGTAGAACCACTTTAAATGCAAAGTATTGATAGGATATGTAAGGACATCTCCCTCAAGTGTAGCTAATTGATAAGCTCCAGTCCCAAAAGAAGCAGTGATAACATAAGGTCCCAACCAGTTAGGTTCAAATTTTCCCTTCCGTTCTTTGTTGGGCTGATTCTTAGGATTCTCTTTTAGGATGAGATCCCCCACTTCAATTTTTTGTGGTTTGACCTTCTTGTTGTACCCTTTGGACATACGTTCTTGGTACACCTTCAGATGATGGAACACCTATTTTCTGCGCTCATCAAGTAGGTCTAGAGAATTCACCCTATTGATGCGATATTGCTCATTAGTAACAATACCTTGTAAAGATATCTGCAAAGATGGGATTTCAACCTCAATAGGTATACTGCTTCAGCACCATAGAATAGAGAAAATGGCATGGCCCTTGTTGGTGTTATGATGCTTGTTCTATAGGCCCATAGTGCCAGATTTAGTTGTAGATGCTAGTCTCTGCCAGAATTATTTATAGTTCGATGTAGGATTTTGAGAATATTCTTATTAGATGCCTTAGCCTGTCCATTACCTTGAGGATAATAGATTGAGGATCAATGTTGGATGATGTGGAACTATTCACAAAGGTCATCAATGTCTTGATTTTTAAATTGGCCCCCATTGTTTGTTACAATTGATGAGGGTATCCCATATCTACAAATAATGTAATTCAGAATGAACATAGCCACATGTTTTCCTGTGGCTTTGATTAGCGGCACAACCTTGACCCACTTCATAAAATACTCAGTGGCTGTAATGATGAACTTGTGTCCATTTGAAGAATTGGGATATGTTTGTCCAACCAAGTCAAAGGCCCATTGCTGAAATGGCCAATGTGTAATGAAAGGTATAAGTTCTCTAGCAGGAGCATGGATGAGATTTCCATATGTCTGACATTTAAGACATGTTTTGGAAAATTGAATAGCATCTTTTTCCATGGTAGGCCAGTAATAGCCTACTCTGAGCAGTTTCTTTTCTAGTGAAAAGTCATTCGAATGTGATCCACATACACCTTTGTGGACTTATTTTAACGCATGATCAGACTCTTTGATTTCTAAACATCTGAGAAGTGTACCATCGAGACCTTGTCGATATAAGTTATTAGTTATGAGGACATAAAATGATGATGTCCTAATCAGGGCTCTTTTCTCATTTTTGGATAGATTGTTGGGAATAGTTTGGTTAGATAGGTAAGAAATGATATTAGCATATCGAGATTGGTCTGGGGTGCTCAAAGCATAGATTACTTGGTATTCAGGGGTATCAAAGGTAGGATAGGAGAGTTCTTCCACCAAGATGTCATAGTGGAATTGATGTTCCTCCAATTGTAACATAGATGCCAATGTAGCTATAGCATCTGTAGCTTTGTTCTCTATTCTGGATATCTGTTGGAATGTGATGAAGACAAAGTACTTCTTTAGGTCATCAACCAATTGCTTGTAGGGTGTCAACTTCTCATCTTTTTTAAGGTAATCTCCATTAACTTGATTGATAATGAGATGGGAGTCACCATATACATGTAACTCTACAATTTTCCATTCCATGGTGAGCTTAACACCATTTACCAATGCTTCATATTCTAAAATGTTGTTCGTGCATGGAAACATCAATTTGTAAGACTTGGGTATCTTGTAGCCTTGAGGAGTTATGAAAAACACTCCCACTCCAGAGCCTTATTGCGTGAAAGAACCATCAAAGTACATCTTCCATGGATGCTCAGTTAAATGCATAATGGTCTCATCAAGAAATTCAATCTTTAAAGGCTCATCATCTTGAAGTGGTGAATTAGCTAGTTGGTCTGCGAGGACTTGTCCTTTAATAGCCCTCCTGTCTACATACTCAATGTCAAATTCACTTAGAATCAGGACCCATTTTTCTAGACACCTTGTTAATGTTGTTTTTCTCAAAAGGTACTTCAGAGGATCAATATTAGCAATGAGCCTTACTGTATGTGAGAGCATGTAGTGTCTCAATTTTTGTGACGCAAAGATGACTGCTAAGAATGCTTTCTCAATAATTCTATAATTGAGATCATAGGAGACTAGCGTTCTACTAATGTAGTAGATAGATCTTTCTTTCTTAGTTTCATCCTCTTGTGCTAATAATACTCCTAATGATGTAGCTATAGCTGAAATATATAGGAGTAATGGATTTCCATGAATAGGCGCCATAAGAATAGGAGTAGCTAGGTACCCTTTTAATTCTCTAAAGTTGGCTTCATAGTGTTCATCCCATTTGAAGGTGACCCCTTTATGTATTAATTTGGTAAAGGGTTGTGCTCTGTCAGCAAGTTGTGACATGAACCTCCTGATTGATTGAAGTCTCCCTTGCAATGTCCTCATTTGTTGATGTTGCAAGATCTACCTCAATTCCCTTCACCGAGACAATAAACCCTAAGAGTTTTCCTGATTGGATGCCAAAGGCACATTTATTTGGACTGAGCCTGAGTTGAAATTGCTCCATTCGATCCAATTTTTTTCTTAATTCTACAATGTGAGTGTTTCTTTCTTTGGATTTAGCTAAGGTGTCATCCATGTAATCCTCCATGTTTTTATGCATCATATCTTGGAATATAGTAGTCATTTTCCTTTTATATGTGGCACCAACATTCTTTAACCCAAATGTCTTGACGTTCCAGCAAAAGGTACCCCATGCGCATGTAAATGCAGTTTTCTCTTAATCCTCGGGGGCAATTTTTATCTAATTATAGCCCCAGAAACCATCCATTAATGAATACATTTGGTATCCTACTGTGAGGTCTATGATCATATCAATATTAGGCAGGGGGAAGTCATCCTTAGGAAATTCCTTGCTTAAGTCTCTAAAGTCTATACATATCCTGATAGATTTATCAAATTTAGACACTGGGACCACATTGGAGATCCATCTTGCGTAGGCAATGACTCTGATGAATCCACCTTTCAACAATATCTCTAGCTCTTCCTTTACTAGTAATGCAACATGAGGATGCATATTTCTAAGTTTCTATTTTATGAGCTTGATCCTGGGAGCTATAGATAAGTGGTGCATGATTAGATTAGGATCTAGTCTAGGTATATCTGTATAAGACCATGCGAAGTTGATCTTCTTCTCTTTCAGGAACTCCGTGAACTATGTCTTCTCTTCTTCTGATAAAGATTGTGCTAGGTGTACTATTTGAGGATCTTCAATTGTGCCCAAATTAACTAGCTGTGTTGGCTCTATCAGAACTGAAGACCTTTCCTAAAAGTGCTTGGGGAGGATATCAAGAATCTCATCCTTTGGCACCTCTGAGAGGTTTTCACCATTACATACATCTTTTATTTTTACTATCTTAGGATCTGACACTGCCACAATGTGGATTTCACCGTCAGTTCCCTTTTTCTTTTTATTCTTCAATTTTTGACTGAGAAACTTGATATCCTCCTATGACATGTGCACACTCCTTGCTTTGGTGGAAGAAGGATAGGGTTCACAAGCGTTTAGATAACAAGCCAAGGTGTAGTCATTGGGAAAGTTGAGGATAGGAGTAGGATCCATACTAGTCCAATCAATTAGGTCTAGGTTTATCAAAGACAAGGAATCAGACTCGGGGAAGGACAACATTGTTAGAGTAATCTTTAGTAATTACTCTTTAGTGCTTAAGGTAGACTTAGGAAAGTTTTCTTTTCTGAGTTAGTTTCCCTTTTAGGGTTTCGGTATCCTTGTTAATAGAAAATCATTTCTTGCAACATGCTTTTTCAGTCTCTGGCCTATCGGTCGCCATAGCTTTCTGATTCTGTCTTCTCTCTTCTGTCTATTTCATTCTGTTTGTAATAGCTATGCATGCAGGTGTTCTTGGGTAGATTGATATTCATCAATCCTAACATGGTATCAGAGCCATCTTACTGTCGGCTGTTCGTAGTTTATTGAAGCTTCGAGGGTTTGAGGGTTTCAAAAGCTTTTTCGGCTTCTCTTAGTGATTCTGGGGGGTCTCTATTTTTGGAGGCACTTTGGGCCCAAACGGACACTTCCATTATGTCCGGAAGGCCCAAAAACCCTAGAATCGACATTAAATTTGTCTATTTTGGACAAGTTGGCACCGAGGCAAAAAAAATTTGGTTTCCAGTGCCGTACGGGCACGGAAACCGAGAAAAAAATTAAAAAAAACACATTCTTTAATAGTTTTTTGGTGTTTTAATTGGCGCGCGCTGTTGTATTCACAAACACGCCACCGCAAGGGCTCCCGCCGCCACGCCTCCACCGGCAGCGGGCCCTCCGGCAGCGGCTCCACCGCCTCTTTCATCAGCGGCCCCCGGTTTCGGCTTCTCCCGCTGCCGCCCGCAGTCGCGGAACCCGCCGCCCACCGCCATCTGCGGCCTCTGCGCCCCTCGTGCCCGCCACTCTGCGGCCGCCGCCTCAGCGGCTTCCCCGCCCACTCGGTGCTTCGATCCGCCACCATCCGCCCTCTGCTCCGCCCCAGCGGCTCCGCCCGCCCACCGCTCCCCGGTGGCGGGAATTTTTGTAGCCCCCGCGGGCCCTAAGCTCTAGCGGTGGTTGTATGGAGGCCCGTGGGCCCCAGTTTGGCCCCCTGGGTGCGCCATGCGCCCAGGGGCCTATTTTTTTAGCCCCTGGAGGCATTTTTGGCCCTTTTGGAGCATTTTTGGGCCTTTATCACCTTTTTCGCTCTATAGGGAGCATACGGAGGTCTTTTTTCGACTTTTTTATATCGTCAGAAAGCTCTTTCCGAGATCTTTCCGACTATGGTGATTAGGTTTTTGGGTTCCACTGTTTCAACAACATTTTTTGCTATTGAAGTCTGATGTCTTGTTTTGCCTTCCGGGAGTCATATCTGGCTCATCCGGACTCCTTTTTCGGCAAACAAGATATCGTCGGAAAGATGATTCTATGTACTATTCAGTGGCAGAGGTATTTCTTCCAGATTCTGCTCTGGGTTTTCACTCCTCTGAGTTATGCAGTTTATGCCCTCTGGTGGTGTGCTTGGTTCTACAGGTCCGGGGATCTCTT
>MU227350.1:49015-69935 GCA_018584345.1 Thuja plicata
GTTTTTGGTCAATTTATTAATTAAATAATTAATAAATGTTTTTGAGTTGAGATTAGGCTTAGGAAATGATGGGATTAGCCTTTAATCGAAATTAAAGAGGGATTAGAAGATTCTGGAAGAGGTTAGTTGTCTTAAGAAAATTGGCCAAGTTTTGGGCAAAAAATAAATAAATTATTTATTTTGAGATTTTTGGTCAATTTATTAATTAAATATTTAATAAATAGGGGAATAATGTTTAAATAAGTTTTAAACATTTTTGGGAGGGATTTCTTAATTAAATATTTTTAATTAAGATAAAGGGATTTAATGACATAAAAATAAATAAATAAATTAATTAATAAATGATGATGTCATCAGGGGTTTAGGGGAATATTAATAAATGAAATAAACTTATTTAATTCATTTAAAAACATAGAAATTAATTATTTAAACAATGAAATTGCTTTTTAATAATTAGAGAACTATAACCATTTTAATTAAATTAAATAGGCTAGGGGAATGGGTTAATTGCAAGTGGGTATTTGATTTAGGGATTTATTTAATTCCTTTATAATTAAATACTATAGCCATGTTTGATTTTGATTTGATTTGATTAAATTGATTAAAAGAATTATGCCAAGCAGTAACAGGGTTGTTTGGACATAAATCAAGGGTATGATCACACTTAGGGCAAATAGGGTCTATAGTTGCGACAGACCAAATTCAGGTGGTTACAACAGATAGCTCATCCCATTCATAATCATGAGAGTTAGTAATTTTTTCATCAGACATGTTTAAGTATTCAACAATAGTTATATGGTGTACTCGGTTAGCTATCTGTGGATCAAAGTGTGGTAGATCAAGGACATGTATGATTGTGACTAACTACCCCCAGTTAGGATGTGACTCCAGCCATTGGGGTGTCCTCTCTATAGTTGTTGCTATCAATGATACCTTTGGATCAGCTGCTATTATGTCTCCTACCTCTTGGATAGGAGGTTGTGTTAACAAAGGGGTGTGAAGATCTTGTGGTACCTCAAAGCTTGGTACATAGCACTCTCCTTGATATTCAGGATTCTTTGTGCCAATATGTAATAATCTTTCATAAGGCCACAGTTATAGCACTATCTCATCTATTTCATCACTCCCTTTGTCAGATATCAGACTATCTTTTGAAGCAGGTTTGTCAGATTCAGTATTAAAACCTAGTCCTGTTTTATCTCTGATATTTTTGAACTCCATGTGTATAGGTTCAATAAGTCCTCTTCCAGTGTCTCTTAGAGGTCCTTTTCCTTTGTATCCCATTTTCTTAAGGAGATTATATCCTTTACCATACTGTTCTAAAGATATTTCTACCTATTTAACCTCAGCTTCCTTCGATTCTCATTTATAAAGCCAGTCCAAGACTACCTGTTCTTTTGTGTTATCTAAAGAAGATGTGGATGTCTTTACCATGCCAGTTGCTTTGTGAATTTTCATCTCCTTGGATGTAGTAGGTGTGAATGTTGAGGAATTTTTTCTATAGGATCTTGGTGACACCAGAAGTTTTGTCAATGACAGAGTCATGTCCAACTTGTATTCTCCCATACCTGTTTCTTCAAGTTTTAAGGTTTTTCCAAAACTCTTCATAACCATGTCCTTGGTAGTCTCAGGAGAAATTTCATCCATAGCTTCCTTGTTATGTGGAATCATACTACCTGCTTTGATATTGTTACAAGTATAATTAGCATCCACAGGAATTGTCACTTCCACCCCATTATGTGGGAACTTGATACATTGGTGGTAAGTAAGCAACACAACTTGCATTTCATAAATCTATGGTCTCCCCAATAGGATGTTGTAGGCTAGGGGTAGATCCAAAACTTGACATACAACATTGATTTCAATTGGTCTGACTCTAATGGGTAGAACAATAAGACCTTTAGAGGATCTTTCTTCCCCACCATAAGCTTTGATAGTTATTTTTCTTCTAGAGTCAATGGTCTGTTATGAGAGACCCATTTTCTTGATTAGATTAAGTGTACAAATATTCAATCCTGTGCCTCCATTTATCAACATACATCTAACACAAGATTTATGAACGAGGACTTCAATATGGAGAGGTTGATTATGTGGATGTGTCAATGATTTATCATCCTCTTCAAAAAAGGAGAGGTAATGTGGCGCCAAGATGTGATTGACCATCACTTGGAATTTGTCTATATCAAGGTCTTTTGATACATTTGTGGTGTATAGGGCTTGTTCTAGGATTTCCCTATGCACTATGGATATTTTAAGCAACTCAAAAATGGAAATTTTGGCAAAGGTTCATTGCAATTGGTCTACCAAATCATACTTTGCTGCAGGAATAGTTACCACGTATTTTTCTACTGGATTAGGAATAGTAACAATAGGGACCTTGGACGTTGATGTTGGTTTTGGGGAAGAATTGGGTCCTTTGATCATGACTTGTGCTTGGCTCCGAGTCACCACATTCGATTGGAAAGAAATGCCTTTGATTGTGACCACATTAATTGATTCGGTTTTAATGTCTAGCATATTGATCACATTATCATTGCCGGAATAGGTGTAGTTAACTTCATTACCTTTCCCTTTAGATGTTTCCCCTTTATCACAGTTAGGGAATGGTTTATTGAATGTTGTATGATCTTCATTGGTAGTGTGTCCTTCCACTTTGATCTTTCCCCCTTCAACGAGGTCTTGAATAACATGTTTAAGCTTAAGGCAATTGTTAGTCTTGTGTCCTTTGTTCTTGTGAAAGGCATAGTTAGAATTATCATCCCACCACCTAGGTTTGACCGTTGGTTCCCATGGTTTAGAATCTGGGATTGTGAGAACTTTGTTGTCTAATAGTGTCTTCAAAACAGTCTCGAGAGGCTCACCTAAAGTAGTGAATGTTCTTTGAGGTTTTGAAGCCCATTGTTGACCCTTGCTATTATCATTGTTTGCTTTGGGTATGAGGGTTGTTACCTTGTCATATTTTCTTGCTTGCATATTGTTGGTTAGATTGAATACTTCAGGTTTAGGACCAACATTAGATGCATCTACTATGCCATTGTTGACAACATTTTTGTTCTGTTTCCACCATTTAGGCTTGGAGTTGGAGATGTTAGGTTTGTTTTCACTTTGAAGAGTGATCTCCCCCTTTTTGACCATAAATTCTTCGATACAGAGGGAATTCTTTATCATCATGTCGAAGCTAGGGGAATCTTGCATCTGCAATGTGTAGTTCAATTCTGGTATCAAGTTATTGAAAAAGATTTCCATTTTTCGGGTTCAGGAATGACTCTTGAATACTGTGCAAAGATTTTCCTCCACCTTTGTAGAAAGTGGGTAAAGGATTCGCCAGTCTTCTATTTAGTGTTGCACAGATCCATCATAGTCATGTCATGCTGGATATTATAGGAGTAATGTTGGATAAATTGTTGTATTATCTCCTCAAAAGTTTTGACCTTGGGTGTAAGTTTTGAGAACCATTCCATGGCGTTGCCTCCTAGACTTCTAGGAAATAGTCGCATGAGGTAAGTAGGTTCATGCATGTACTCTATGCTAAGAGCACAAAATTATTGAACATGGTCATGTGGATCAATCTCTCCCATATACTTGTCATATTTTTTCCTTGCCACGTTGGGAGGAAATGGAACCATAGTGATACTTTTGTCGAAAGGAAATGGACAAATGGAGTCCACTGAGTACTTTGTTTTGGGTTTAGCCTTCTGTTGATTGAGAGTCACAAGCTCCGTTTGCATTAAGGTAAATTTTTTGGCAAGAATAGAAATAGGAGTTGGTATCTCCTTTTCTTTTAGTTGTTCGACATCATAATCCTTAGGTGATTTTACACCAGTGGATACTAAATGGAGGAAGTATTTCTCTTTATCCTCGTCAATTATCCTTTCTAGTATCTTGTGGAACCTCTTGCTCTATTTTAGTTTATCATACTCATCTTCAGGGATGTCCCCCTCACTTTTTGATCCAAATGGAGGATGTTCAAATGTGGGTTCTTCTTTTTCATCGATATCTTCATGCTCCTAGTTTTTTCTATTGTCGTATTCTTCAAAAGTTGCACTCTATTCGCGAGTGTTTCTATCCATTTCTAGAGAGTCTAGATAAAGTAGGGAACTGCGAGATGTTTCTCCTTGAAAGTGTAGTGTTTTAGGAGGCACTTTTGATCCTTTAGAGATGTACTTATTGCATCTTGTGTTAACCATGTAGTTGTACCTCAACTTCGTCAAAGTTTCTCGAGAGTTTCAGGCAGTATCTCAAATCGTTCAAGTGAGTGTGTCTAGGTGGAAGTATCATTTATGTTTTGGTGGAAGTAAATGATTCTAGTGTCAGAGGGTTAGAATGCCCTAATAGTGAATTAGGAACCAAGTTGTTGTAAGAAGTGGACGAACCACACGTATTGAGACGAATAACAAAAAACTAACTAGACATGCAAGGTAGACGTTTGAAAAAGTGTTTTGACACAACGATAGGGAGACCAAAAAAGACAACAGGGGCAGACTAAAGAGCCAAAATGGTATCCAAATCAACTAAGTTTTCTTGAGAAGCTATTCTACAAGTGCCCATTGTCCTAGACAAGAGCCCCCATATGCGAGCCTAGAAATAGAGGATGCGAGATACTGACGACCCTAGATGCGAGCTAGAATCCTAGATGCGATGATGTGTTAACCAGATGTGAGCCAGGATACTAGATGCAAGCCAGGATACCAAAAATGATCCAGGAAATCTGGGATCCGATTTTCTGATGTCCTTGTCAGATTTGATCAATTTTGAAAAATTCATTTTGGAAGTGCGTGAAGTTCGTCTGATTGTAGTTTGCATTTTGAGACTTGTCAGTGGGTGAAAACACGTGTAGACCTAGGATTGAAATTTGTTGCTTGTTTTTAAAATGTTATCCTTTTAGTGATCTTTCAGCTACGTCAAGCACTGTTGCATTGTTAAAGGGTGAACAAACACATCTTTATGCCCTATTTTCTAGGTGGAAGATGAAAATAATATCTTATTGACTTAGGTACACACTCAAATGCTAATCAAAATATAACCATCACCAAGCATGCAATGGCTCCAGTCATGATGCTGTATTAGCTGATTCCAAACGCAAGTGAGAGCATGATATGATGAGTGTCTTGGGGAAATTATTTTTTCCTTGCAAAAGGATTATCACCCTTTAAGGGGTGAATCATAAATTCTTTCAGTTTAAATGTTGTCTATGATTGGGCAATCCATTTGAAACCATCCCCCATAGAATTGTACAAGGAAAAATTGACGCGTATAGCCCTATGAGTACTCAAATATGTGTAGTCTCGCAAGCAAGATTCAAGCGGCTCTGCTCTACACATACCCAAGCATGTTCAAGGAATGATGTCAAAATTCCATGAATGAAATCAGCTTCGTCTTCTGAGGCTTTGGCCTACGAGGAAGCAATTATTTATAGGGAGTTGGAAGGGTTGGCATAAAACCTGTCCTCACTTGGGTCATTACTGAGAGATTTTTTCCTCAACCGACAAACCCTCTACTATTAAATAAGCGTACAAAGGATTGGCGAGTGTAGGACGTCTAAATTTCTAATTCCTTTGAAGAAGAATAGCATACTCTTGTAATCCATGCCATTTTCTCCCAAAATAGATTCAAGCAAATAGTTCATTCCCTCGAGCAATGTTGTGCTTGATTTAAGATGTTCCTACTTTATGGAAAACATAATGCTTGAAAGTAAAGTTTGTGTTGTTCAATTATCTAAAATTTTAGATGAGTATCTTGTTCAATTTCTGATCCCCAAAATTAGACAATGAGATTGTTCATTTTTCCCACAAATTTAGTGCTTTGAGTTGTTCATTTACTAATCCAAAAGAAATTTAGTTTTGTTTGCTTGGTTCAGTTATCTCCAAATTCCTTTCAACTCATAAACTGATGTGTGAGTTTCTGATTTTCCTTAAAAGGAAAAGAGCATAGCCCTCTAGTCAGTTTAGTAGAAGATTAGAAAATATTCTTAGTATAAAAATTGGGCAACCTGAAAAATCATATTAGTATTATTTGTTCAAATCCCAAGAATACCTTTGATAACAACCTTAAAACACTAGTTAGGCTACTTTAAAAGACCAAAAACCAAAGTGATCAAACTGTTAGAAGTTAGGCAATGAAGTACACAACATTTTTAACCAGATGCGATCCTAAAACACAGGATGTGATACCATATACCAGATATGATCCCTTGTCATCAGATGCGACTGAATGTTCCCCAAATGCGATTCTAAACCAAAAATGATTTGGGAAATCTTGGATGTGAGCCTCATTTTCTACGGTGCGAGGATGTATCCCAGATGCAAGCCAAAATGACCAGATGAGATTATGGACCTAAAAACTGGGAGGAAAGATTAGTGAAAAATAAGGTCAAAAATGAGGCAAATCTTGAATCGTGCCCCACGGTGGGCGCCATAAATGTGTGTTTGAAATATTGCACCTGTTACCTATGACACAACACTTCAATAGGTCATTGCATTAGTGGAAAACATGGTTAGATGAGCATATAAAGCACTAAAATTGACTTATTACTTTCTATTAAATTGATCAGATTTCCATAATCCATTGAATTTGAGCTATGATTTTTGCTTTTGATTGTGTATATTTTTAAGCATCAACATTTTGGATCACACTCCATGATCCATCATCAGGATGTAAGAGCAATAAGGAAGTCACATATACAACTTAGCATGAAAGATTTGAGTTGAAAACAAACTATTTAATCATTAAGCATGCATTCTAGCTCTAAAAAGCATGTAAATAACAATGCATAAACATGAAATCTGAAATATGATATGAATCTATATTTATTATAACATCATAAAAATGCATTTGATTCTAAAATTATGGGCTCATTTGTGCTAAAAAACACCTTCTATTTATAGAAGAATGAGGAGAGAGAGGGGGGAGAAGGTGCATTAATGGAGTTGAAAAACTCATTAATGAAGTGTAAGAGGCATTAATTCCTTGGGTATTAATGAGGCATGGTGGAGGCATGGGCTTAAGGAATCTCCATTAATGAAGCATTAATGAGAGCCTTAAAGAAGCATGGGAAGGGTGTAAGGCAAGCTTGAGAAGGTGGACTTGAGGAAAGGAATCTTGAGATTCCTTGACTTTCTCAAGTGAGTGGAGTCCTTAATCATTCCTTAATGGAACGTAAAAACATTAGGAGGTGGGTTAGGATAGAATTAGGATTAGAATTAGATTTAGCAAGGGTGAATGGGTTTGGATAGTTTTGAACCTAGAGTCAAAGTGGTTGAAGTGGGTTAGGTTACGGTTTTAGAGTAATATTAATGAAATGAATAAAACTTATTTAATTCATTCAAAAATAGGGATATTAATTATTTAAAAATTTAATTTCTTTTTAATAATCAGTAGGACTATAGCCAATTTAATTAAATTAATTAGGCCAGTGGAATGGGTTCATTTGCAAGTGAGCAATTGATTTAGGAATTTATTTAATTCCTAGCAAATTAATCATTTTAGCCATGTATTTGATTGATTTTGATTTTGGCTAAAAGTAATTAACTTAGTGATTTGATCATCTTAGGAGATTAAATTGATTTCAAAAGAGTTATGCCAAGCAGTAACATGGTTGTTTGAAAATAATTAGGGGTATGATCACACTTAGGGCAAATAGGGTCTATAGTCTAAGTAGACCAAATCCAGGTGGTTACAAATACATTTTCACCGAGTTGAATTATATGATTGAATTTGTTTTGGTATACATATGGAGAAATTTGGGACTGTAGGATAATTTGTGAGGAAACTGATTCTAACTGATTCACCCCCCCTCTGATTTATTCAAAAAAATTCTCCCATTATCCTTATGAGAGTCACTGGCAAGCTTCCAAATGTATTTTGATTTACATTCAGGGCACTACTTCATATGGCATTCACTTTACATCAGGAGCCCCTCACATTGTTGGTTTCACAAACACTGATTGAGGTGGTGATACTTCTGGTTTTGTTTTCTATCTTGGTTATGGTCCTATCACATGGTCTTGCAACAAGAAGTAGACTGATGTTGCATTATCAACTACAAAGGAAGATTATCGAGCAGCTGTGCTAGCTAATCAGGAGGTTTTATGGCTTTGATAATTGATGAAATAGTTTGGGTTTCCTCCTGATAGTCCTACTCTTCTTTGTTGTGACAACCAGAGTGTCATTCATATTTCATGCAACCTATTTGATTGTTAGAGGACCAAGCACATTGATATCCATATGCATTTCATCAGGAAGCTAATTCAAGATGGTTCTCTCAGCTTGGAGTATGTTCCCACTTTCGAGCAGGTTGCTGACATCTTCACTAAGCCTTTTGCATCACTGTGGTATCTTTAGCTACGTTCTATGCTTGAGGTAAAGGAAGTTGTCCTTGGGGGGTCTCAGTGAGGCCTACCTTCCTTTTTTTTTGCTTTCCACATATTTCTATCTCTTTTTGGAGGAGGGTTTTTCCCATGTGGTTTTCCATGTTTCTCTATTTCATAGAGATTTGGTTGTGATGGGTACCTCCTCAGGCTATGTTATCGGGACCCAAATTTGCTTTCCGCATTGTAGTTCCTTTGCTTCTTTCTTGAATTTTTTGTATTTGCATTGTTTCTCATCTTAAGGGGGGTGTTAGAGTAAAGAATTAATTTAATTACCTTGATTAAATTGACTTTACTACCTCTAAAGATTTCACTTTATGCACTTGCATTAGTCATTTAATAATTAAATGTAATTATTAAATGCCTATTTACCTATTAGGTTTTACGATGTCCTTTTATAAGGATTGATCCTTTATATATTCTTTTGGCTGATAATAATCTTTCACATTGTCAGAGCAAAACCCTTGTTTGTTTCCTATAGATTTCTTCCTTGTGATAGGTTCTTGCATGCAGGTTTCTTGGGCTTAATATATTTGTTTTTCATCAAATCTTACAGAACAAAATGAAGAAATTGAATATGAGGAAGAATTGGAAACACAAGATCCAACTATAAATGCAAATCCAAAGAATCCAAGGTATGTAAAGCTAAATCATTTATAGAATTAGATCATTGGTGATAGAAACAAAGGTGTTCAGACTAGAGGAAGGGTTGCTAGAAATGAAATTTGTTTGATTTCTAAGATTGAACCTAAATATGTTGATGAATCATGCAATATGAAAGTTGGTTTAAAGAAATGGAATATTGAGAAGAATAAGACATAGAGTCTTGTTCCTAGATCTATGGAAAAGAATGTGATTGGTACTAAATGGGTATTCAAAAAGAAATTGAATGAGGATGGTGAAGTGATTTGGAACAAAGCAAGACTTTTTTGTAAGGTATATTGTCAAATGTAAGGTATTGATTTTTATGATACTTTTGCTCATGTTTCTATAATTGAAGTTGTTAGAATGTTTCTTGAATATGCTACTTACAAAAATTTCAAGGTATATCAGATGGATGTTAAGTCTGCACTTTTGAATGGAGAATTGGAAGAAGTCTACATTGAGCAACCAAATGGGTTTTCCTTGACCAATAAAGATGGCATGGCTTTCCAATTGAAGAAAGATTTATATGGACTAAAGAAATATCATAGAGCTTGGTATGCAAGGTTAAATAAGTATTTATTGAAGATTGGTTTCAGTAAAGGTACTGCTGGCAGTAACTTGTACTTCAAAATTGTTGATGATAATATTTTGATTGTTGAAGTTTTTGTGGATGATATCATTTTTGGTGGAAATGACAAGCTAAGTAAAGAATTTTTTGATGGGATACATAATTAATTTGATATTTCCATTATAGGTGGGATGTAATTCTTTCTTGGACTGCAAATTACACAAATAGATAAAGGTATTTTTATTTCTTAGTCTAAGTATGTGAAAGAATTGTTGAAAAAATTGGTATGGATGATTCAAAACCTGTTGGTGCTCATATGATTATTGATTTTAATTTGAAAAATATTTATGATACACCTAATTTAAATTAGATTAGATACAGATCAATGATCGACAAACTATTATATTTGACACAAACTAGACCAAACTTTATGAATGTTGTTTGTATTGTTGCTAGATTTCAATCAAAACTGAAGGAATCACAAGTTTTTTTTGTTGTTGTTTGTATGGTATGGTAAAGATGATTATTTCAAATTGAGTGCATATAGTGATGTTGATTGGGTAGGTAATGTGGATGACATGAAGAGCACTAGTGGCGGAGCATTCTTTTTGGGTAAGAGATTAGTTTCCTGGGCAAGTAAGAAACAAAATTGTATATCATGATCTACTGTTGAAGCTAAGTATGTTGGTATTGTTGTTAATTTTACATAAGTGGCATGGATGAAAGAAATTTTGAAAGATATCAGAGTGACTATTGATGAGGCTATTGTTATACACTGTGACAATTCAAATTCTATCAATATTTGAAACAACCCTATGTTGCATTCAAAGATAAAACATATTTATATCAAATATCACTTTTTTAGAGACAAAGTTAGTGAGAAAGAAGTCGGATTTGAGTATGTATCTAACAAAAACATTCACGAAGCCCTTGCCAAAGGATATTTTTTATTATCTTTGAGGTAAGCTTGGTTTGATTGTCCCTCCTGATTAGAGCTAGAGATGCAATGATATGCATCAATCCAGTGTGCTTACAAAGCTATCATTCTTCTAGATTAATGTTTTTGTGCTTACTCCTTAGGGGGAGTAGTGCGTGGTAAGTATTTCATGAGTTATATTGTTAATATTATTGGCCTCTATGAATTAGTACATACATTATGTGTTTTCCATTGATGTCAAAGGGGGAGAGATATTCATGTGAAAAAAAAAGCTTTGAGGAGAGATATTGCATGAGAATATGAGGGAGAGATTGTAAAGAAAGGATGTCATATTGTGGATATTAATGTTGGTATTGTTTCTTTGTGCATTGATTGGATTTTTCACATCATATATTGTCATCAATGTCAAAGGGGGAGATTGTTGGATACTGTTGAGATGGTGTTCAGATTATGCATACATGGTGGCATTAATGTTTTTTCTTTGATGTCAACTTACTTCTACTATTGAAAATAGTGTTCCTGGTATGTTTAGTAAGGTTGAATTTCTTGGTACATATACTACAAATAAGATATATAGTTGCAATCGTACAATTGTATTTTGAGATGTCTGTAGTCAATGCATGTCAGTTCACAAAAGTTACAGTGGAAATCTGAGAGAGTTATGATTGATTTACCAATCTCTGGTATTTTGGTTGTTTAGGAAGAGACAAAGTTTTAGTTCTTGGATTGGTATGGATCGGTGTTGGTTGCTAACCTGGTAGTGATTTTGGGATGTGCATTTGTGTCCTCAACTCGAGCAGTTCATGATTTGGATACTGGCAAGCTATATTTATTGAGTAATAGAGGTTGCCTATATTGTTGTTGATGAATAGTGTAGAGATGGATTTATACCTTGAGTTCATGTTTATGCTAAGGTTTCTAAGGTACTTAACGTTTCTTGTTGATATTTATTGATTGTGTTTTTGGCTCGCATTTTTTGAAGTGATTGAGTTGAATTATTCTCATGTAATGTGTTGGTGTTCATAATTTGGTCTTAACCAACCTGATGATGTAATGTGTTGCGAAGGTTTAGAGCATGATTGATGGATCTGAGTGTGTTCGAGGTGATTGGTATGGATCACTAGATGACATTCACTGGATCACATTAATGATTGAATTGTAATTTATGTTTTATTGGCAATTAGGTCCTTGATCGACCTAGTTGATATAAGTTGATGTAATGTGTTTATATATGTAATCATTCAAAGTTGCAAAGGTGTGATTGTGTAGAAAAGTGTGCGAAGGTGAAAGACAACATGGAATACCTGACAAAACAGGTATGAGTAGAATTTATAATATAGGCAGATATTCTTTGTTCTTCATTGGAATTGTTTTGGCATAACATATGTTATCAATCAGTTTGTATATTTGGATTGTAAGTACTCCTTGATCTATAATCAGATTGTTTTATAGAGTAGTGAGCCTTGTTGTAATTGTGATTGAGAAATTAGCTCTAGGTAGTGTGCTTGAATACATGTGCATTCCCCTTTTGTAATATTCCTAACATGGTACATTATTTATTTCTGAGTGCACTCATCTTGTGGGTTCCATCCCCACCATGGTTTTCCACCTAACAGGGTTTCCACATCAAAATCTTGGTGTTATTTGTTGCTATTTTGTTGAGATCTTGCTTTCATGTTTATCTTTCAGATTTGAGATTAAAGTTTATAAGCTGGTGAAAGTTTATTTATATTGTGGAACAACTGATTCACCCCCCTCTAAGTTGTGTGTGCTTCTTAAGATCTAACACCAATGTGTTTCCAAATTGGGACATGAGGTTCTAAATGAAGACCTAAGAAGGTTTCCACCTAACAAGGTTTCCACATCAAAATCTTGGTGCTATTTATTTCTATTGTGTTGAGATCTTTCTTTCATGTTTATCATTCAGATTTGAGATTAAAGTTTAAAAGCTGGTGAAAGTTTATTTATATTATGGCACAACTGATTCACCCCCCTCTCAGTTGTGTGTGCTTCTTAAGATATAACACCAATGTGGTTCCAAATTGGGACTTGAGGTCCTAAATGAAGAAAAGAAGCCAAAATTACAATTGAAATCAAGAGTTGGATAAGCATATCAATTACAAAAGGCTAGGAATGCTAAAATAGGTCCTAGAAAAGCAATAATTTGCATAGGGATGCAATTTACAATGCTACAACCCTAAATTCAATCCTAACTACAATGTTTACCCTATCTCTAATTTGTCTCCATCCATAACCCCATCCTTATTACTAACCTAAATCTTATCCCTAATCCTAATCATAACTTTATTACTAAAACAAATTATAGCTCTAAGCGTAAATCTAACCTTAATCCTAGCTCAAATTCTTATCCTAAACCTAACTATAATTCTATCTCTAACCATAACACTAACCTTAATCATAATTGTAACCCTAACCATAATTATACTCCTAAACCAGTTTTTACCTCTATTTGTAATGATAACCCTAACCTTGAATCTATCTATAATCCAAGCCATAACTCTAACATTGACACTAATCTTAATCATAATTATATCTCTGACTCTAACCCTAACTCTACTCCTAAATTAAATTCCATCTCTAAGTTTAATACCAACCCTGAACCTAACCCAAACATTAACCCTAACCCTAAATCTATATCAATTAGGGTTTAATTAAGGTTATGTTTATATTTTAATTAGAGTAATTGTTAGGACAATAATTTAGTTATGGTTAGGGTTTAAGCAAATTCAGGCCTAGAGTTAAAATTGGGATTCAAATTTAGATCAAGGCTCTTCAATAAAGCTAACCAAAACCTTAATTCTATATTTACCTCAAACCCATACCCTTGCCCAAACCTAAGCATGATTCTAACCCTAACTCTAATTCCACCCTTGCAATAAATTGTATCTATAACAATAATATTATCCCTAATTCTAACCCAAACTATAACCCTAATATTAAAATGAACCCTTACTATCATTTGAACCATAAACCTAAACTTAATTTTATCTTTATTGCAAACCTATTCCTAATCACAACCCTAAGCATAATTTTAGGATTAAAGTTAGGGTTTCTTTATGGCTAGGTTAGAGTTTAACTTATATCTGGGTTTAGGGTGAAGATTCAATTAGTAATAGGGTTTAATTGGAATTAGGGTTAAATTTTAGTAAGGGAAAGTATTCAATTATGGTTAGGCTACAATTAGGATTCAATACACGAATAAGAGTTCAAATAAGGTTAGGGTGAGAGTTTAATCAGGGTTAGGGTTAGGATGATGATTGAATTAGGGTTATGCCTTAATAAAATTTAATATGTTAATAATAATAATATTATTATGTTTAATTTCTTACACTCTGAGACACGATTGATAACAACATATATATCATAACTTTAATTTAATATAAAATATGTTCAAATATATCAAGACATTGAATTTTTCCATCATTCAATTTTAATGTATAACTATTAAATTGAAAAAATTCAATGCCTTAATATATCTTGATGTATTTTCTACAAATTAACCATAAGAATATATGCTAGTAAGATACCATGTTTTTTATTTATTTTGAAACATTAAAGAAAGGCCAAAGAAGTTCTCACAAACAAAAATCAATTTCTATTTTAACTCATTGATTGGGGATAGTAGAAATAATTTGTTCATTGTTTGTGTGGACACCTAAAATTGTCCAATGTCTGCAAGCAACAAAATTTTTTCTTAATTGATTAAATAATTCATATTATTTAATTAATTAGTGTCATTCTTCTAATTCAAATTCAAAAATTATTTAATTTTATTGTAATATTAATTTTATTGTAATATTAATTAAATAATTTTACTATTTAATTAATCAAATTCCTCCCCTTTTTTTATCGGTAACAAGATAATTTTATTGATAGAACAAAAAGTATTACATAAAGATTACAATAAGGTCCACAACCAAACCCAAAAGGATGACCAACCATCCATACAACCGTCTTCTATAAGATTCTCCTACGTAAGGGAACATTCCCTACGAACTCTAGTTACATTTTAGCATAGACTATACATATTCTTAATAGTGACTTCACACCAAAACCCAAAGTATATTTTGGCTACATAGCCTTTATAGCGTTCACCTGTAATCTCCACAATTATCCACTTGAGCTCATCGCCTTCCCTGTGCATAATTCCACTCCATTGAGTAAGGAGAGGAGGGCATCACTGTCTTTCTTTCATGCAACTTGGTCATCAAAACTAGCCTGCACTGCTTCCACCCCCATCGAACAAAAACCAAAATCTCTAAAAATGTTCACAAGACCCATTATCTCTCATTGGTGTTGACAACACATCATATTGCTTCTGGTGCAAATTTTTCTTGGGATCACAACAGAGAAACCCCTCAGAAAATCTGCAACACATATTTCATGGTTCCACAATGCATGTTTCATCTTACCCCAGGCTGTTGTGATTTCCTCCCTATAAGCTCCTTTGTCGACCTTTCCCCACTAGTGTACAAAGGGCACTAAGTCGTAAACCTTTGCCTCCTCATCATCATCAAAACACTCTGACATGTCTAACCCAATTCCTAGGACTACCCACTCCAAAATAGAGTCTAGACCCAGTAGCATATCCTCTTCAAAAAGATTGGAAACCACCCACTTAAGCACCTCTTTTTCCTCACCTATCTCCAAGCCCTAAGATACAATCATTGAAATGATATCCATGTTCACCCTCCATTTTATTTTCCTCTCCATAAATTGCCTTCCTATGACAATGAGAGTCACATCTATCACAACATCCTCCTTGATCTTTTACAGTCCTCTTAGCCTTTCCCAAGTAACTGGTCCTTTAAAACCTTTCTGTTGCTTGTTCGTCTCGACCGAGAATGTAGCCTCCATTTCATAGAGAAGAAAAACCACTATGCAACACATAAGAAACATACTTCTCTCCCACAGCCAAACCCAGTTGCATCTCCGACACTTTACATCTGCATTTAAATAAATTCTTTAATTATTTATTTTTCTCAATAAAAGCAAAGTCTCCTAAAATAAATAAAATCTTTGTTTTATTTATTTATCTCAATCTTCTATAATTAAATGAATTCTTTAATTTATTAAAAAAAAATTCAAAGAAAATAATTCTCTCCTAAAAATAAATAAAATCTTTATTTTATTTATTTCTCTAAGATCTTCTCCAATTAAATAAGTTTTTTTTAAATTTATTTAATTCACTTTTTGAAGAAAACTTCCTCTAAAATAAATGAAATCTTTCTTTTATTTATTATCTTCTCTCTTGCACATATTTAAATAAATTTTTAACTATTTAATGCTACTTAAGTCTTCAATTTCAACCACTCTTCAAATAAAGCAATATGTTTTATCTAGTTTTAAAGCAACTTTATTAAATATTGTCTGTCCAAAATAAAATATTTGTCTTTGATCTCAACTGTCCATTCAGTTATGTTTACTATATAAACCTCCTTCAAGCCCATATGAAGGATCCTGATATCTTAATATCAATTATCTAATGCAAGTTCAATTCAAGCAATCAAGTAATCCATCGATCATTTTATCACAATTTCTCGAATCTTCCACGTTAAAGTGTTGTCACTATCAACTTTGAGCACCATTCAAAGCAACGTTTCAAGAGAAGAAGAGAGAAGCAATAGAAGCTTCAGATATTGAGTTTTCATTTTTTTGTTATTCTTTTTTGGATATTTGCCATTTTATTGTTAATAGGCTCATTCTTAGTAGTTGTTTGATTTATTGCATATCAATCGGTACTACTAACCTCCTTGTTTGGAGTGTGAAGAATTAAGTTTATACATGTTGGTGAACCTGACATGAACTTACATCCCAAAAATCCCTTGCAGAAAACCAACAGAACCCCTCAGTCTCAGTTGTACAACTGAGATTTTTTCATGCATTTTATTATATTTATTTGCAGAGATTTTGTGTTATTTTGCAATCAAATTAAGTATTTTTCAATTGACAAACATTTTCGCAATCGAAAATGTTATTTCACAATTGATAGAGTTATTTCACAAATGACGGAGGTATTTCACAATTGACAATTTTGTTTCGCAATCACTTGTTTATTGCAGCAATTGAGATTTCAAAGATATTTAAAATATAAAATTTAAGTATAAGTGACATATTTTAAATAATTTAAGTAATATTTTAAATATATACTTTCAGGATGTTTGAGAGTGGTTTTAGATCTCTAGGAGTTAAAATGCAAAATCTAGATTATGGAGGATTCTAAAAAAAATATGACTTAGTCAAACTTCAGTATTAAGCATGAGTTACTAACCTTGTTGTTTTAGCATGTGACTCTTCAAAAGGAAAATATACTTGTCAAAGACCCCATTTCTTTAACAATCTTTCTTGTAGGAGGGGAGGGCTTGAAACATAAGACAAATCCAAAATAAAGAGAAATTCATTTTCTATTGTTTCTTCTCTTTTCTGCTTGTTTATGTTTAGGAATATCTTAATTTGGGGATTTAAAATGAATGTGTGTTTGATGTGTTTAGGAGAATAAGTTGTGGTAGGATATTATGCTCTCAGCCCTTGAGGGTGATGAGAAATCTAGACCCTCAATTATTATCCATTTACTTTTATGCATTCACCTTTAGCGAGCCTGGCATTTGAGGAAAAAATCTTTTGGGAACGACTCAAGTGGGAACAGACAGACCTGTCCATTACAACCCACTATAGTCAAAACTCTCCTTGAGACCAAATTATTGAAGGATGTGGTTAATTCTATTTCAATTCTACAATATATGTAGGGTTGAGAGGCCTTAATCCTTCTTGCGGGACTGAATTTATTTTGGTGCTAATAGGGCATTCGTGTCTCAACCATGTTTACAAGACTACATCATAATGTATTTTGGTATGCGTAGGGCTAAGAGGCCAAAATCCTTCTTGTGGGACTATTATATCAGGGTACTCATAGGGATATATGCCTTAATCCTACTTATGGGACTATCAAGGGTGCTACGAACATTTTTTTACTAGACTCCTTAGAGGAGTTACTTGTTGGAGATTTGATTCTGAACAGTTGATTGATTGTATGTTTGTCATTGATGACAACATATAATACACAATAGTACTTCTATATGTACTTATCCATATGATGACATGATGACTTGCATGGATAGATATATGTTTTTGACATGTTTATTATGCTATGTTCATACACGTAGACTCAGATATGAAGTTTCAGTAAAGATATGTAATTCTATTAGTGACGGTTACAGTTCTGGAGGAATAACGTTTTAAGGCCAACATATGTAACATGTTGATCAAGTTGCACCTATCTTCAGGATATGCATGTGTATATTCATGATGAGTTATGAGTTGTTGATATTAATCTAAACACGCCAAACATATTTCAAGAAGATTACAAAGTTATGGTTAAATTGGTGAGGCCGACTTAGTGAAGCGACACATCTATTCAGCATTGACTTGCACGGTTGTAATTATGCTTGCGCATTTAGTAGAGCAAACAAGGATGTTATGAAGATTCATCTAATAAGTCCCATGATCTCATAATTGGAGTATGTATTTATACAAGGTCATTTGTGATAAGAAGAGTTGCGAAAGACAGAGATTAGAAAAGCAGAGCAGAGTGTTAATGCAGTAAAGCTATATTTATCATATGTTGATAATATAGATGTTTATGTTGAAGCATTCAGAATATAGAGTAGATTGTTATATTGCTTTACAAGAGGTTAAAACATTGGCACATAAAAGGAACTGATCAGACAAGCAGTGTCACATATAACAGTTCATCTTGTTGATACAGTGTGTATCAAATAACCAGAAGGTTGTAGCCTTCACCACTTGGACAGTGAGTCCTCCACCCCTAACATGGTTATTATAAAAGACTCCTAATAGGGTCTAACCCTTAACTAGGTCAACTATACTACTGCATTATATTGAACAACTCCTAACAGGGTTGAAGAATCTTTTAACAGGGATTACTATAAACTGTATAGTTCTTTGTGGGCACTAATTCCCACTGGGGTTTTTACCATTTGGTTTCCCCGTAACCAAATTGATGTGTTGTGTAATGTGTTATCTGATTGTGCATTTAATTTATATCAGTCTAGATTAATAAGT
This sequence comes from Thuja plicata, assembly GCA_018584345.1. Classification (NCBI taxonomy): domain Eukaryota; kingdom Viridiplantae; phylum Streptophyta; class Pinopsida; order Cupressales; family Cupressaceae; genus Thuja; species Thuja plicata. Next base: position 67,635 of record MU227350.1, read on the forward strand.
ACTAAAGATACAAAAATGTTGATAACTGATTCACCCCCCCTCTTAGTTATCCCTGAAGTATTCTAACAATTGGTATCAGAGCCATGTGCCTTGGAGAGAAAGCCTAATAGCTTAAGGTAGATTAGATGGCATACTTTAGAAAGAGAGCCCTAAGTTCTATGGAGAGAACTATCTGGATTGGAAGAATAAAATGATAACACATCTACAATGTGTTGGCTTTGAGATCTTTGAGATTGCTACACAAGAAGTTGATATTCCATCTTTGATAGACCTTGAAAAGGATGATGCTACTAATAAACAAAAGGAAACATTTACCAATAATGCAATTGCCAAAGAATCCCTAATCAACGCCTTATCAGACAGTGAATTTTTTGAAATCAAGAAGATTGACAGAGCATATACCATATGGAAGTATTTAGAAGACATGTTTGAAGGAGATGTTCAAGCAAAGAATGCATGCAAGAAGACATGGAAGAAGAAATACAAAAGTCTTGAGATGTTACCAGAAGAGAACATTAGAGCTTACAATCAGAGGATAAATGAAGCAGTATCTGGTATCAGAAACAATGGTGGTGAAATTTCAGAAGAAGACATAATGGACAAGTTGTTAACTACTCTGACATCAGACTATGAAAACAAGATCAACATTCTAGAGGAAACTATGCAATTCTCACAAAACTTCAAAAGAGAGACTCTAATAAAAAAAATCTCTACATTTGAGATATCAAGATTAAAGACTGAACCAAACAATGAAACAACCTTCAAAGCTTCAATCCATGGTAAGAAATCCTCACACATCTCTAGTCATAATGAGAATGAAGAAACTGATGAAGAGCTAGAAGAAATAATTGCCATGATAGCTGAAAGAGAAAAGAAAGGAAAATGAAAGTATGAAGGACAACTTCCATTCAAGTGTTTTTCATGTAATAATATTGGTCACTTTGCATCTAAGTGTCCCACAAGAGTCAATAAGTTCAGATCTGACTACAAACCTAAATATAGGAAGGAATGTTACCATGCTGAAGAAGGTGTAACTAATGAAGATTCAGGAGAAGATAAAATTGGATTCATTGCCCTCAAAGACATGGAAACATTGCTTGAAGATATGGACATTACAGATAAAGAAGAAGATCATAAATTAACCTTAATTTCCAAAGCAGATGTTAGAACTGATTGGATCATTGATAGTGGATGCTCACATCACATGACAGGTGAAAAAGATAGATTTGTTCAGTTAGAAAAATACAAAAGTGGTATGGTTAGATTTGGAGATAGCACTCCTAAACCTATCATAGGCAGAGGATCCATCACCTTGGATGGAAAGAACAAGATAGATGATGTTCTGTATGTTGATGGTTGGCATCATAATTTACTAAGTGTTAGACAACTACTTGATAAAGGTTATCATATGGAGTTCAAAGACAACAAGTGCATTATAAGAAAAAAGGATGGAGACATGATTGCATCAGGCTCTAAAAAAAAAGGTAATGTTTTTCATCTCAATTCAGATGTAAGTTGTTTTTTTGCAAAAGTAGATGACAATTGGTTATGGCATAAGAGACTATATCATATCAATTTTGAAAATATAGTAAAAATTAGTAATGTCAAGGCAATTAGAGACCTACCAAGCATTGCAAGACCAGTTGACACAATTTGCAGGGAATGTGTTATGGGTAAACATGTAAGGAGTTCCTTCAGAAGCAAGCAAACCTTAGCTGAAAACAAGTTGGACTTAGTGCATATAGATTTATGCGGTCCTACTCAAACAAGATCATACTATGGTGAAAGGTACTTTATTTTGTTTGTTGATGATTTTTCTAGAATGATGTGGGTTTCATTCTCAAAGGAGAAGTCATAAGCCTTTGAGAAGTTTAAAATATTCAAAGCTAAGGTTGAGAATGAATTTGGACTAAAACTGAAATGTTTAAGATCAGATAGAGGAGGAGAATTCACCTCTAACCAATTTTATGACTACTATGAAGAACATGGAATAAAAAGGCACTTAAGTGCTCCTAGAACAGCTCAGCAAAATGGAATTGCAGGAAAAGAGGAACAAGATTATACTTGATACAGCGCGCACCATGATGATTGAAGGAAAAGTGGCACACACCTATTGGAGAGATGTAGTGAACACAACAATGTATACTATCAACAGAACTCAATTGAGACCAGGTGTGGACAAGACACCCTATGAACTTTGGTTTGGTAATGTACCTACAGTAAAATATTTTAGAATATTTGGCAGCAAGTGCTACATCAAGAGAGATGACAGTATTGGCAAGTTTGATGCTAGAAGTGATG
>MU227350.1:71244-91175 GCA_018584345.1 Thuja plicata
CTAATGCAGTTGGCATTGTTGGAAGATTTGCAGCTGAACCCAAGCATAATCACCTAATGGAAATCAAGAGGATATTCAGATATCTTAAGGGAACTATAGACTATGGTTTATGGTATCCTAAATTAGAAAATACACAACTTCATGTGTATACTGATGCAGATTGGGCAGGTTGTATTGATGACAGGAAGAGCACTTCAGGAAGAGCAGTATTTTTTGGAGAAAGGTTGGTATCTTAGACAAGAAAGAAGCATAATTGTATTTCTCAGTCAATGACAAAAGCTGAATATGTTGCAACATCACTAAATTGTACAAAAATTGTTTGGATCAAGTAGATAGTTAAAGACTTTGGTATTCAAGTTGACTATCCTATTATTATTCATTGTGACAACACCAGTACTATTAACATGTCAAAGAACCCTGTGATGCACGCAAAGACAAAACACATAGAGATCAAGTATCATTTTCTGAGAGAAAAAGTTGCAGACAAGGAAGTGACATTGGACTATGTAAGCACACAAGTTTAGTTGGCTGACATTTTCATGAAGCCTTTAGCAAAGGATAATTTTGAGTATCTAAGGGAGAAGTTGGGATTAATTCCCTCTCCTAAGTCTAATTAAAGAAAGTAGGAAGTACATCAGTCCTATGTGACTGATGAATGGTTGACTACTCTACTTCTGGAGTAGTACTTGTGCATAATGGTTTATGGTGCCCTTTTCCATTGATGTCAATGGGGGAGTATATACTAGTAAAAACAAGACAAACAAGGAACACATACAAGGAGCTTATACTATGGGGGAGTAAGGAACACAGTGGGGAAGTATGACAATGGGGGAGTTTACAGATAAAACACAGTCCATGAAACTATAACAGTGTAGATGAATCTTTGTTGAGGATATTGAGAAGATTGTAAAAGAAAGAAGACACAATGAACATAAGTTGTTTTTATCATATGTTTCCATCAATGCCAAAGGGGGAGATTGTTGGAGATTTGATTCTAAACAATTGATTGAGTGTATGTTTGTCATTGATGACAACATATAATACACAGTAGTACTTCTGTATGTACTTATCCATATGATAACATGATGAATTGCATGGATAGATACATGTTTTTGATATTTTTATTATGCTATGTTCATACACACAGACTCAGATATGAAGTTTCAGTAAAGATATGTAATTCTGTTAGTGATGGTTACAGTTCTGGAGGAATAATGGTTTAAGGCCGACGTATGTAACGTGTTGATCGAGTTGCGCCTATCTTCAGGATATGCATGTGTATATTCATGATGAGTTATGAGTTGTTCATATTAATCTAAAAATTCCAAACATATTTCAAGAAGATTACAAAGTTATGGTTAAATTGGTGAGGCTGACTTAGTGAAGTGACGTGTCTATTCAACATTGACTTGCGTGGTTGTAATTATGCTTGCACGTTTAGTAGAGCTGACAAGGATGTTATGAAGATTCTTCTAACTAGTCCCATGATCTCATAGTTGGAGTATGTATTTATACAAGGTCATTTGTGATAAGAAGAGCTGCGAAAGCCAAAGATTAGAAAAGCAGGCAAAGTGTTAATGCAGCAGAGCTATATTTATCATATGTTGATAATATAGATGTTTATGTTGAAGCATTCAGAATACAGAGTATATTTTTATATTTCTTTACAAGAGGTTAAAGCATCAACGCATAAAAGGAACTGATAAGACAAGCAGTGTCACATATAACAGTTCATCTTGTTGATACAGTGTGTATAAAATAACTAGAAGGTTGTAGCCTTCACCACTTGGACAGTGAGTCCTTGGATAGTGAGTCCTCCACCCCTAACAGGGTTATTATAAAAGACTCCTAATAGGGTCTAACCCTTAACTAGGTCAACTATACTATTTCATTGTATTGAACAACTCCTAACAGGGTTGAAGAATCTTTTAACAGGGATTACTATAAACTATATAGTTCTCTATGGGCACTAATTCCCACCGGGGTTTTTACCATTTGGTTTCCCCATCAAATTGATGTGTTGTGTAATGTGTTATCTGATTGTGCATTTAATTTATATCAGTCTGGATTAATAAGTACTAAAGATACAAAGTTGTTGATAACTGATTCACCCCCCCCCTCTTAGTTATCCTTGAAGTATTCTAACATTACTTACCTGGTTCACCTCTGAAAGTATTCATACTATTTGTGCAAGGAGGGGGAAGGTTATCTCCAAAATACACTCACCATATGTATCTCCTTGAGAATTTTAAAGTTGATAATAAAAAATTGGAGGTCTCATTACATAGTCTCCTTTGACGGTACTCTTCATAGCTCTTGCGAAAGGCAAAAATATGGGCGCCCTCTCAGGGGTGACACTATTGTGTGAGTCAAGGAGAATCAAGCTGTGGGCCAAAGATTTTTAATAATTATCTAATTCCCTAGGATAATATTGTTTGATTTTTTGTGTATATATGCTTTACTAGTAAAAATTAGATCTTTTTCAATACTACAGAACATACACTCATTGTTAAAGAATAGAGAAAAACATAATTATTTTCACGTGTTTTCTATGTGTGTGCCACAAATTTCTTGGAAAATATGTTCAAACTTATTCAAACATGTTGAGTGTTTAGGATGTCAACAACAGTATGTTCCATAAAATATATTACCTCACTATTCCAGAGTCCATTTTATCAAAAAACTTCAAAACTGCAATCAAATTTTCAAGAATGTCATATGTTGCCGCAATTGATGGAAGTTTTCCATAATTGACATGTTTATTACTGCAATTTCCATAATTTTTCAACAATTGATCATGTGATATGCCATAATCAAAGGAATTTTTCTGCAATTGATTAAAAGACCTATGCACTTATTTTGTCAAAATTATCTGGGTTCCTCTATGAGAAAATGCCATTTTATCAGTCCAAAACATTGGAAAATTCTTGTGTCATGCGAAAGGTCAGTGTGTACATTTCAAGAGATAACAAAGAATTAGTGAAATATCAAACATCTAGAATTATCCCTCTATTTCAGTTTAGTTGTTATTTAGCATTGATAATTCAACGATTCAAATTAGATTATCTTGATCTAATTATATTAGTTTCATCACTCTTTTATAATGACTCCATCTCATCTCATACAAGAGTCAAATCATATCTTATCATTATCAATCTCTGAGATCAAGAGAAGTCAAAGTTTATTCTTAGAATTACCCTTGTTAAACAAGAGCTCAAACTCTCTTCGAGAGTTTGTCCCTTTTGTTTGTTTTACGTCACTCATATTGGTTAAATCATGGATAAAATAATGTCATTTACACCTTATAAAGGACCAACTACTAGGTCACCAACTAGAAATCAACCAGAGGAATATTATGTCAACCCTTTCCCTCTATGGGAAGAGGAACCAGAAATTGATCCTTTTACACATATGGATCCCTCTTTGTACACTAAAAATGTTCCCAAAACTTCACATGTCTCATATAGATCAACTATTTTTTAAGATATCACAGAAGAAGAATTGGAAGACGTAGAACAAGATGATCACTCTTCATGAGTTGTAGATGTTGTATTGGAAATAAATCCTGAAAGATTCTTAGCAAGGAGTCAATTTTTTGTCTAGGTTTGATGTCTCCACAATATGGTTGCAAAATCCATTAGCATGTCATAATACAACTAGGAACTCTCAATTTGATCTTGTCATATCCCAAATAATGTCTATTCCACTATAAACTCAAATAGTGACATCGCAAGAAGCTTATGCACAAATGAATTCTTCAAATCAGGCTAGTTCATCTTCAACCCAAAACGTGACAAGTGCTCAAATATGTCTAGAAATAACCTTTGGTTTATCATAGGTAGCAATATCATTCCCTTTTAAGTCAAGTTCTCAAATTACAAAATCAATGACTCAAACAAGTTGCAACCCGCTTGCATCACAAACTATCCCCACTGGACTTAGACTTAGCTCATCACAACAAGCAAGATCAATATTTGTCGATCCTAGTTACAGTCAACGTCATCCAAGGGTTAAATATTTGTTTCAACAAAGACAACAACAAAGAAAACAACAACTCGCAACTCAATATGTACCTCAAATACATACATTTGTAAATCAATACCAAATTCATGGAAGGTCATATATTCCAACACAATCATTTCAAAGATAGAGTCTCATACCAGGTACTGGATCATGATAAAATGTTATAGATATCTCTCAATCCCAAGATGACATTCTGACACAACAAGTGCAAGCACTGCAAAGCCAATTCTTGAATTTCCAAAATCTACGGCAGGTTAAGTCCTACATTGTAGAAGACTAATACCCTTATCCTTTTGATCACTTGCTAAACATGCCTCTATTTCCTGTACACTTTCCAATACCCAAATTTGGAAAATATAGAGGAAACACCAATCTTGTGGAACACATTAGGGAGTTATTTTCCAGTTGCATTGAGGTAGCACATAATGAAACATATATTATGATATTATTCCCCCAGAGTTTAGCTGGACCAGCAATGGAATAGTTTTCTCGCCTACCTCATGGTATTCAATCTTGTGGAGAATTAGTTGAACGATTCATTTCTCATTTTCATCACAACATAGAATGCAAGGTTAGCATTAAAGACCTCTGCGATATGAAACAAAAGGAAGGAGAGTCCTTCTCTAAATTCTTGCAAAAATGGAGAAGTACAACTAACATAATACCATATGATGTTCCTTAACAAGATATCATAGTCATTTTTGTTGATAGCCTTATCCCAGATATGGCATACACTACAAAACTACAATTGTCTCCAGATTTCAAACAATTGATTGAATGAGGCGTTCGATGTGAGAAAAACTTAATCAAGAGGAATCCTTGCTAATCCAAATATGTCAAACACCACCAAAAATTCCAATGATAAACCTAAGTGGTGGAATAAAAACAAGAACATTACCAATGACAACATCATTGATGTTAAAATTGTCAACTATGTGAAACCTAAGATCTCATTGCAGGGGGAATCCACACTAAGTCAAACCCCTATGGCACACACAACCTTGCCAAATTATCAAATGCAAATGCAAGGGTCAAACAATCAAATTGTGAATGTCACACAATCCCAACCCAATGTTCAACATCAACAAAGGAATCCTTTTCCAAAATGTGAATATACACCCTTAGGGGAACCACTCAAAGAAGCACTTAAGAATTTAATCCAAAGAAATCTTATCACCTTACCTGAGATAAGAGAATTTGAGTATGGAATTTTTAAACCTAAATGGTGGGAGGACAATGATTTTTGTGAATATCTTCACGTTAAAGGTCACAAGACATCAAACTGTTATCGTTCAAAGAATGCTAGTCAAGAATTAATTAAACAATGCATAATTGATGTTACTAATGTTCAAACAAGAGGAAATAAAAACCATACAATTTTTTATGTTCCTTTGCAAAACCATAATAAAGGCAAGATGCCCACGTCTGGCGGACAATCAAAATAGGTCAATTATACCTACACTACCTCTGATAATACAATAAATTGTCTCAATAATGTTGAATACCAAATTGCAACCATTAATATCAGAAATAAAAACTCAAAATATGTAGTCACTACCCATCACACTAAGCTTGTATTACAAGGGGCACCTTCTACTTATGCTACACCTACAACCATTGCACAACTTCCTAATCCACAAAATATTTTGGTGGATCGACTCAACTGCACTCCCGCTCAAATTTTTATCTTTGAGTTATTGTGAATATCCCCTGAACATAATCAAGCATCGGATTTGGCCCTTCAAAATGCATCTATCCCTATGGAAAAATCTTCTAAGAAATTCCAAACTATGGTCAATTACATTACTGCTAATAAATATGCTACATTTACTAACCACGATGTTCCTATGTACAAGCCTCTACACAATGATCCCTTATATTTACTTTTCCAAGTGCATAAACACACAATCAGATGAGTCCTCATTGATGGTGGGGTTGGATTAAACATTTGTACTCTAAGAGTAATAAAGACCTTGGGATACTTAGAGTCAAGTATTTATATCATTAGACATTGTAACCACCTAGATTTTGTCTACTCTAACCATAGACCCTATTTTCCCTAAGTGTGATCATACCCCCAATTATGTCCAAACGACCCTGTTACTACTTGGCATAATTCATTCGAATCAGATTTAATCTCCTAAGTGATCTCATCACTAATTTACATTAATCACTTTAGCCAATCCAATCAACTCAATTCAATCAATTCAAAACATCCCTGGCTAAGGTAATTAATTTAAAAGGGAATTAATGAAATCCTATTTATACCTCATCACTTGCAAAATCAATCCCCTAGCCTAATTGATTCAATTTGGCTATAGTCCTAATTAATTATTACAAAGTAGTCAAAAGGCTTAAATGATTAATTAAATTCCTATTATTAAATGAATATGTTATTACAAAAATTCATTTATTAATATTCCTTCAAACCTAACCAATCTCAACTATCCAACCATGAGTTCAAACTCATCCCAACCCCTTCTCACATGCTAATTCTTCTTAATTATCTAATTAACCCTAATTAAGATAATCCCCCCTCCACTCATTCTCTCTCCTCCCATCTCTATCTTCTTAATCACATGCCTTAACCCCTAATCCTAATCCTAAGCTACCCTTAAGCTTGTCACATTCCATTAAGGAATGATTAACAACTCCACCCACTTGAGAAAGTCAAGGAATCTCAAAGATTCCTTTCTTCAAGTCCACCTTGTCATGCTTGACTCTAAACCCTCACCCATGCTTCTTAAACCCTCACCCATACCTCATTAATGCTTTCATAAATAAAGCATTAATGGCTCTTACATATTCCTTCCACCCATACCTCATTAATGAGTCTTACACCCTCATTAATGGCAGCCCTTCTAGAGTCTTCTCCCCTTCCTCCATTTCTTCTATAAATAGGATGAATTTTGAGCTCAAATGGACCTGAAATTGAAAGTCTTTTACTGTATTGTTATAATTTTCCTAATTTTGAAGAGTTGATAGTATCCTTATGCTGCCCATATTTTGGAGAATTGAAAGAAGCAATCTCATATTGCTCATGTTTAGGACTTTCATAGTGCTTTCTAGCTTAAATCTTAGTTATATTGTTGTAATCTTAGTTATATTGTTGTAATCTTCATTTCTAGAGCTAGATTGCATGTTTTTGAATCATTTAGATTACTTTTCATTTGAATCTTCCATTCTTAGGTTGTATTTGTCACTGGAACATGCATAATCTAAGGGCTATTATGTCATTTTTCATACTTCTCCTAGATAGGAAGCAATAGATCAATTTTAGTGATTGCTATGTTTGATAACCCCTTTGTTTTCACTAATGCAATGATTTTTTGAAGTGTTGTGTCTCTTAACAGGTACAAAAATCACACACACATCTCTGGCGCCCACTGTGGGGCAAGATTGCTCAAAATTTCATCAAATTTTGCTCTCTGCCCTTAACATTTTCAAAATTTACAGGCAGTTTATCATTTTTAGGAGCAACTTATCATTTCCGGTAATTCTTTTATCATTTCTGGGAGCAAATTATCATTTTCAGTAAATATTTTATCTTTTTTGGGAGCAACTTATCATTTCTAGAAGTTTTAATATCGTCTGTCGTTGCACTTCTGGAAGGTAAAATTTGGCCTTAAAAACATTTCTAGTAATCATTTTCGCATTTTTTTGTATGAAATATCATTTTGTGTAAAAGGAATATCGTCCTGGGTAGATTTTATCATTTGGGGTCAATATTTTATCATTTTTGGGGTTTATCATTTTGGGTTTTTGAAATATTGTCTGTCGTCCAGGGGGAAGAAATACAAGGTTCTAACATTTGCAAATTTGATTTCTAACTTGCTAACATAGTTGTTTTTGTGATTTTGATCCTATTTTTAGCCTAACTTGTGTTTGTAGATTACTATCAGAGCTAAGAGAGTGAAAAGAAGATACTAACTTATGGTTTTACAGGTTGCTAATACATTATCTTGACTTATATTCTTTTCTTACGCTTTTGAAACTAAATGACATTTTCCAATCTTATACTAAATTGACCAGAGGAATACGCTCTTTTCCTTTTTAAGGAAAATCAGAAACTCACAAGTCAATTTATGATTTGAAAACAATTTGGAGTAATTGAACAAAGAAAACCTCATCGTCTAACTTTTGGGATCAGTAAACGAACAACACAAATCACTAAATCTGTGGGATAAATGAACAAGTTCAATCGTTTAATTCAATTTGGATCAGTAATTGGACAAGCAAAGCACTAAAAACTGTGGTCAATTGAACAAGGAAAAATTTACCTTCAAGCATCCTATTTTTCTTAAATAGGAACAATCTAAATCAAGCTCAACATAGCTTGAAGGAATGAACATTGCTTTGCGTGTTTTGGGAGAAAATGACTTAGATTAGGAGAGTATGCTCTTCTTCTTTGGAGGAATCAGAAATCCAGACATCCAAAGCTCACCAATCCTTTATATGTTTATTTAATAGTAGAGGGCCTGTCGGTTGAGGAAAAAATCTCCTAGGAATGACCCAAGTGAGGATAGGTTTTACGCCAACCCTTCCAACTCACTATAAATAATTGCTTCCTCATAGGCTAAAGCCTCGGAAGATGGAGCCGATTTTTTTCATGGAATTTTGACATCATTCCTTGAACATGCTTGGATATATGTAGAGAAAAGCCACTTGAATCTTGCTTGTGAGACTACATATATTTAGGTACTCATAGGGCTATACACCTGAATTTGCCTTGTGCAATTCTATGGAGGATGGTTTCAAACGGATTGCCCAATAATCTACAACAACTTCAACTGAAATAATTCTTGATTCATCCCTGAAAGGGTGATAATATTTATGCAAGAAAAAAAGTAATTGCCCCAAGACACTCTTCATATTGTGCCCTCACTTGCATTTGGAGTCGGCTAATACAACATCATGACTGGAGCCATTGCGTGCTTGGTGATGGTTGTATTCTGATTAGCATTTGAGTGTGTACTTGAGTCAACGAGCAAAGATTTTCATCCTCTACCTAGAGAATAGGAAAGAGATGAGTGTTTGTTTCACCCTCCTAACAATACAAATCTGTCTGACGTACTTGAAAAATCACTAAAAAGATAAACTTTTTCAAACAAGCAACAAAATTCAAACCTTGGTCTACATGTGTTTTTCACTCATTGGAAAAATCTCAAAACATGATCTTCAAACTTCATGCACTTTCAAAACAAAATTGACAATATTTGAATAGTGGGAACTTGCATCATTTCCTCTCAGAAGAAGATAGTTTATTTTGGATCCCATTTTGGCTCTTGAGTCTATCCTTATTGCTTCTTTTGGTCTCACTGTGGCTATATCAAATTTGTTTTTAGACATCTACCTTGCATGTCCCGTCAAACTCTTGTAATCTGTCTCAATACATGTGGTCTACCTAATTTTTATAACAACTTGGTTCACAGCTCACTATTAGGTCATTCTAACCCTCTGATGTTGGAATCATTTACTTCCACCCAAATACAAACAACACTTTTACCTAGACACACTCACTTGAACGATTTGAGACTCTACCTGACACTCTTGGGAAACATTGAAATTTTTTTTGACATAACCACATGGTTAATACAAGATGAAACAAGTACACATCTAAAGGATTGAAAGTGCCTCCTAAATCAACACACTTTCTGGGAGAAACATCTCGCAGTTCCCTACCTGATCTAGACTCTCCACAAATGGATAGAAACACTCATGAATGGAGTGCAGCTTTTGAAGAATATGACAATAGAAAAAGCCAAAAGTACAAAGATCTGGATGAGAATGAAGAAACCACCTTTGAACATGATCCATTTGGATCAGAAAGTAAGGGGGAGATCCCTGAAGATGAGTACGATAAAGTAAAATAGAGTAAGAGGTTCCACAAGATATTGGAAAGGATAATTGATGACGATAAAGAAAAGTACTTCCTCCATCTAGCATCCACAGGTGTCAAATTACCCAAGGATTATGATGTGGAAAAACTCAAGGAAAAGGAGGTACCAAATCCTATATCTATTCTCACCAAACAACTCAATTTGATGCAAATAGAGCTCACAAACCTCAAATAGGAGAAGGAGAAACCCAAAACAAAATACTCTTTGGACTCCATTTGTCCATTTCCTTTTGACAAGAGTATCACTATGGTCCTATTTCCTCCCAACATGGCAAGACCAAAGTATGAAAAGTACATGGGAGAAATTTACCCACACAATCATGTGAGGGAATTTTGTGCTCTAAGAATCAAATACATGCATGAACCTACATACCTCATGCAACTATTTCCAAGAAGTCTAGGAGGTAAGGCCACAGAGTGGTTCTCACAACTAAACCCTAAGGTCAAAACATTTGAGGAGTTAATCCAATGATTCATCCAACATTACTCCTAAAACATCCAAAATGATGTGACCATGATGGATCTATGTAATATTAAATAGAAGACCGGTGAATCATTTACACACTTCCTACAAAGATGGAGGAAGATCTTTGCATGATATTCAAGAGCTATTCCTGAATCTGAGAAGATGAAAATATTCATTAATAACTTGGTACTAGAATTGAACTACGCATTACAAATGCAAGACTCACCAAGCTCTGACATAATGATTAAAAATGCCCTCCATATTAAGGAAGTCATGGTCAAAAGAGGGGAGATCACTCTTCAAGGTGAAAACAAATCAAACAACTCCAACTCCAAGCCTAAATGGTGGAAGCAAAAGAATAATGTTGTCAAAAATGGTGTAGTAGACGCATCCAATGTTGGTCGGCCTAAACCTAAAGTATTCAATCTAACCAACAGTATGCAAGCAAGAAAGGATTCCAAGGTAACAACTCCCATACCCAAAGCAAACAATGATAATGACAAGGGATGATCATGGACTTCCAGACCTCATAGAACATTCACTCCTTTAGGAGAACCTCTTGGGACCATCTTGAAAACACTATTCCATAACAAAGTTCTTACTACTCCTGATTCAAAACTGTGGGAACCAATGGTGAAACCCAGATGGTGGGATGATAATTCCTATTGTGTCATCCATAAAAACAAGGGACACAAGACTAATAATTGCCTCAAGCTTAAACATGTCATCCAAGACCTCATCGAAGGAGGTAAGATCAAAGTAGATAGACACACTACCAACAAAGATCATACTGCGTTCAAAAAATCTTTTCCTAATTACAATCAAGGAGAAACATCTAAAGGGAAGAGTAATGAGGTAGACTACACCTATTCCAAAAATGACAATGTGATCAATATGCTAGACATTAAAACCAAATCCATCAATGTGGTCACAATCAAAGGTGTCTCATTCCAATCAAATTCTAGAACATGGAGCCAAGCACAGGTCATGATCAAAGGACCTCCAAAACCAACACCGACGTCCAAGGTTCCTATTGTAACTATTCCTAAACCAGTAGAAAAACACGTGGTTACTATTCTTGGAGCAAAATATGACTTGGTTGACCAATTGTAACGAACCTCTACCAAAATTTCTATTTTTGAGTTGCTCAAAATATCCACAGTACATAGGGAAATCCTAGAACAGGCTCTAGATGTTGCTAATGTCCCAAAGGATATCGATATAGAAAAATTCCAAGCGATGGTCAATCACATCTCAGCGCCACATTACTTCTCCTTTTCTTAAGAGGATGATAAGTCATTGACACATCCACATAATCAACCCCTCCATATTGAAGTCCTTATTCATAAATCCCATGTTAGACACGTGTTGATAGATGGAGGTGTAGGATTGAATATCTGTACACTTGATCTAATCAAGAAACTGGGTCTCTCAGAATAAACAATTGACTCTAGAAGCAAGATAAACATCAAAGCTTATGACGAGGAAGAAAGATCCTCTAGAGGTCTTATTCTTCTAGCTATCAGAGTCAGACCAATTGAGAGGAATGTCACATGTTAGGTACTGGATCTACCCTTGGCCTACAATATCCTGGTAGGGAGACCATGGATTCATGAAATGCAAGCTATACTATCTACTTACCACCAGTGCATAAAGTTTTGACATAATGCGGTGGAAGTGACGATTCCTGCAGATGCTAACTACACTTGTAATAATATCAAAGCTGGTAGCATGATCCCAAATAACAAGGAGGCTATGGATACAGTCACTCATGAAACTACTAAGGACATGGTTATGAAGAGTTTTGGAAAAACCTTACAACTTGAAGAAACAGGTATGGGAGAGTACAAGTTGGACTTGACTCCCTCACTAACAGAACTTCCAGTATCACCCAAATCCTATGGAAAACCTTCCTCAACATTCACACCTATAGCATCCAAGGAGCCATAAGTACACAAAGCAACTGGCATGATAAAGGCATCCACATCTTCTTTAGATAACACAAAAGAACATGCAGTCTTGGACTGGCTTTACAAAGGAGAACCGGTGGAATTTGAGGTCAAACATTTGAAGATATCCCCAGAATAGTATGGAAAGGGATACGATTTCTTAAAATAGATGGGATACAAAGGGAAAGGACCTCTAAATGACATAGGATGAGGGCTTGTTGAACCTATACCCATGGAGTTCTGGAATACTAGAGATAAAACAAGACTGGGTTTTAATGCTAAAACTAATAAACCCACTTCAAAAGAGAGTCCACACTCAGATAAAGGGAGTGATGAAATAGATGAACTAGAGCAATGGTCCTATGAGAGATTGTTACATGTTGGCACATAGGACCCCAACTACCAAGGAGAATGATATGTACCCAGCTTTGAGGTACCACAAGATCTTCACACCCCTTTGCTAGCACAACCTCCCATTCAAGAGGTAGGAGACACCATAGCAACAATTACTCATGAGACCCCTTGACAATAGGATTTACATCCTAATTGGGGGAAATTGGTCACAATTTCACATGTCCTAGATCTACCACACTTTGATCCATAGGTAGCTAACTGGGTGCATCAGATAACCATTGTTGAATACTTAAACATATCTGATGATGAGGTTATTAAATCTCATGAATATGAGTGGGAAGAGCTATCTGTCGCCACTGAAGATATTGGAATAGATATAATTCACATGTTTGCGGCACCCTCAGCTCCTCATAAACAATCTGACACTCCTCCCAGTGACACTGATAATCCTCAACCAGAAGAAGAGTTCCTTCCCCCAATCATTGATGGAGAAATTGGTGAATACATAAGTCTAGAAGAGTTTCATAGGCTACAAGAAAGAAGCCTCCTTTTATGAAGAGATGATGATGAGATTTCTACTGATGAGTCACTAGAGTTTGGTTCGCATATGACTGAAAATGACCCTTTTAATGATGATCTCACTCTTATTGATCTAAATTTTCAAGAAATTGACTTAACAAATCATGTCATGTCAGTTAATAGTCTTGATGCTAGTGCGATGCTGTCCTTCCCAGAATCTTACTCCCTAAACATTGGTACTTCCAAACCTAATTAATTGGACTGAAACATATCCTACTCCTATCCTCAACTTTCCCAATTACCAAACTCTAGCTTGCTATCTCAATGCTTGTGAACCATACCCTTCTTCCACTAATGCAAGGAGCGAGGACATATCACAGGAGGATATCAGGTTTCTTAGTCAAAAAATAAAAAATAAAAATAAAAAGTGCACTAATGGTGAAAACCACTCTATGGTAGTATTAGACCCCAAAATAGTAAAGAAAAAAGATGTATCCAATGGTGAAAACCTCTCTGAGGCACCAAAGGATTAGATACTTGATATCCTCCCTGAACACTTTCAAGAAAGGTCATCAGTATTGATTGAACCAACGCAGCCAGTAAATTTGGGCACTGGTAAAAATCCTCAAATAGTACATCTTGCACAATCCTTGTTAGAAGAGGAGAAGGCACAGTTCACAGAGTTCCTGAAAGAGATGAAGATAAAATTTGCATGGTCTTATATTGATATGCTAGGGCTAGATCCTAATCTAATCATGCACCACCTATCTATAGCTCTCGGAATCAAGCCTGTGAAACAAAAACTTAGAAAGATGCATCCTCATGTTGCATTATTGGTAAAAGTAGAGCTAGAAAAGTTGTTGAAAGCTGGATTTATCAGAGTCATTGCCTATGCAGGATGGATCTCCAATGTGGTCCCCGTATCTAAATCTGATAAATCTATCAAGATTTGTACTGGCTTCAGAGACTTGAACAAAGCATATCTAAAAGATGACTTCCCTATACCTAACATTGACATGATCATAGTCACCACAATAGGTTACCAGATGTATTCTTTAATGGATGGATTCTCAGGCTATAATCAAATCAAAATTGCCCCTGAAGATCAAGAGAAAACTGCATTTACATGTGCATGGGGAAATTTTTGCTGGAACGTCATGCCATTTGGGTTAAATAATGCTAGTGCAACATATCAAAGAGCCATGACAACTATATTCCATGACATGATGCACAAAAATATGGAGGACTACATGGATGACACATTGGCTAAATCCAAAGAAAGAGGTACTCACATTGCTGACTTAAGAAAGATCTTGGATCGTATGGAACAGTTCCAACTCAGGCTCAACCCAAAGAAATGTGCCTTTGGGGTTCAATCAGGAAAGCTCCTAGGATTCATTGTTTCAGCAAAGGAAATTGAGGTAGACCCCGCTAAAGTTAAAGCTATACTAGAGATGACTCCTCCACGTAACATCAATCAAATGAGGACACTACAAGGGAGACTTCAGTCCATCAGGAGATTCATGTCCCAACTTGTAGATAGGGCACAACCCTTTACTAAATTACTACATAAAGGGGTTACTTTCAAATGGGATGAGCACTGTGAAGCAAACTTCAAAGAATTGAAAGGATACCTGGCTACTCCTCCTACTCTTATGGCACCTATTCATGGAAAGCCCCTACTCCTATAAATTTCAGCTACAACTACATCCCTAGGAGTATTGCTAGTCCAAGAGGATGAAACAAAGAAAGAAAGAGCTATCTAATACATTAGTAGAACATTGGTTGCCTATAAAATCAATTATAGCATTATTGAAAAAGCATGCTTAGCAGTCATCTTTGCATCACAAAAATTGAGGCACTACATGCTCTCTCATACAGTGAAGCTCATTACTAAGATTGATCCTCTAAAGAACCTTTTGAGCAGAACAACATTAACAAGACATTTGGCAAAATGGGTCCTGATTCTAAGTGAGTTTGATATTGAATATGTGGAAAGAAGATCTATCAAAGGACATGTCCTTGTAGATCAATTGGCTGATTCGCCACTCCCAGATGATGAACCTTTGCTAATTGAATTCCCTGATGAAACAATCATGCATCTAACCAAATATCCATGGAAGATGTACTTTGATGGTTCATTTACTCAACAAGGCTCTAGAGCAGGGGTCCTATTCATCATCCCTCAAGGTTACAATATTCCCAAATCTTACAAATTAATGTTTCCATGCACCGACAATATTTCGGCGTATGAAGCATTGGTAAACGGTTTTAAGCTAGCTATGGAGTGGAAGATTGTAGAATTACACGTGTATGGTGACTCTCAACTAATTATCAATCAGGTCAATGGGGAGTATCAAACAAAAGATGAGAAGTTGATGCCCTACAAGCAACTAGTTGATGTCCTAAAGAAGTACTTTGTCTTTGTCACCTTCTAGCAAATACCAAGATCATAAAATAAAGCTGCAGATGCTATGGCTACCTTGGCATCCATGTTACAACTAGAAGAACATCAATTCCACTATGAATTCTTGGTGGAAGAACTATCCTATCCTACCTTTGATACCCCTAAATACCAGGTAATATGTGCTTTGAACACCCCAAACCAATCTTGGTATGCTAATATCATTGCTTACCTTTCAGAGCAAACCATCCCTAACAATCTATCTAGAAATGAGAAAAGATCCCTGATTAAGACAGCTTCACATTATGTCCTCATAACTAACAACCTATATTGATGAGGTCTCAATGGTACACTTCTTAGGTGTTTAGAACTCAAAGAGTCAGATCTAGCATTAAAAGAAGTCCATGAAGGTGTATGTGGATCACACTCGAACAAATTTTCATTAGCTAAGAAACTACTCAGAGTAGGCTATTATTGGCCTACCATGGAGAGAGAAGCTATTCAGTTTTCAAAAGCATGTATTAAATGCCAGACACATGGAAATATTATCCATGCTCCTGCCAGAGAACTTATACCTTTCATAACACATTGGCCATTTCAACAATGGGCCTTTGACTTGGTTGGACAAATATATCCCAACTCTTCAAATGGACACAAGTTCATCATTACGTCCACTAAGTATTTCACGAAGTGGGTCAAATCCGTGCAACTAATCAAAGCCACTGGAAAATAGGTGGCTATGTTCATTCTGAACTACATTATTTGTAGATATGGGATACCCTCTTTAATTATAATAGACAATGGGGGCCAATTTAAAAATAAAGACATTGATGACCTTTGTGAATAGTTCTATATCACTCAACACTGCTCCTTAATATATTACCCTTAAGGCAACATATAGGCTGAGGCATCAAAAAAAAATATTCTCAAGATCCTACACAGAACTGTGAGCAAGTTTGGTAGAGATTGGCATCTACAACTAAATTCGGCACTATGGGCCTACAGAACAAGCATAAGAACACCAACTGGAGCCACACCATTTGCTTTAGTCTATGGTGCTGAAGTAGTACTACCTATTGAGGTTGAAATCTCATCTTTACAGATATCTTTACAAGGTCTGGTTACTGACAAGCAGTACCACATGGATAGGGAGAATTATCTGGACCTACTAGATGAGCACATACAATAGGTGTTCGATCACCTCAAAGTGTACCTAGAAAGAATGTCTAAAGGCTACAAAAATAATGTCAAACCATGCAAATTTGAAGTGGGAGATCTCGTCCTCAAATAAAATCCTAAAAACCAGCCTAAAGAGAGCATAAAGGCAAGTTTGAACCTAACTGGCTAGTACCTTATGTTATCACTTCTACTTTTGGGACTGGAGCTTATCAACTAGCTACACTTGAGGGAGACTTTCTTCCATATCATATCAACACTCTATATTTGAAGCGGTTCTACGCTTGATATTCCGCTAGTAGAGCCTGTACAACAAAAAGTTTTTACAAAATATCAAAAACATTCAAAAATTTGATCCTGAAGAAATCCAAAAATAGTGGAAAAAGGTCCTACAAAAAGGGTATTCTTGGTGAAAACCTGGTAAACAGGCGCCTTGATACTACAAAAACATTCAAAAAAGAAAAAATTGAAAAAAAATTGAAAAAGAGAAAAGTGCCTTGATGAGCACCTGGCAAAACAGGCATCTTGGTAGCAAAAAGAAAAAGAAAAGATCTTTCCAAGTGGTGAAAACCTGGCAATCAGGTGTCACTTGTGTTCTGCGCTCCATCTATCAATGCACTACTGATACTAAATCTTCATTATTTTACCTATGCTCAAATGATGACTTCATTTCCTAAATGCCTATCTTATCCTCGCTTGGGATTTGTCTGTATTTATGTCTTAGGAATAAGTCATTCTGCACTGGGGGCATCTTTGCTAGCATGGTAGGTTGCAGTTGCTAGGTTTCTCTAGGATGGTTTTCCTCATGAACACAATGTTTCTTGATACATGCAAAACAATGTCACTTTTCAAAACAAGGGTGTCTTTTCAAACATCACATATCTAGACATGACATTTACATTAACAAGGTTCCTACAAGGCTATATTGGATCGCAAACATGAACGAATTATCCTATAAATGCACAGACATGGAACACCATATTTCTTATATTCCAATTTTCTGATTGATGAATCTTTAATCTATTTGACATATGAATGAACAAGTACTACTTCAAACACACATTTTGATAATGGTTTGATTATGATTCTTTCATGTCCTAATGATGTTTTCAACTAGGGGCATCTAAGTAATTATAAATTTTATTTGATTGATTCTCAATTGATGATTTATTATGTCTTCTTAGTTACTCAATGACGTCTGCGCAAAGACAAAGAGTCACGAGGATAGAGACACAATGTTTTCTTGGTTTTCTACATATGGTGATTGTTCCAAATGATCCTATAAATTTCACCTAACTTAGATGTTTATGGTAAGAGCTGCCACTATGGGTGGGTAGCCGCATATATCTCGATCTCTGTTATGTGTAAACTACGGTGAGGTTGAAATGATTTCCTTGTCTATTTTCTGATCCAGATTCTCACTAAGGTATATGAATCATAATGTACCCAAGGATATGAATTTTCAAGGTCATTGCGGGTCCAATATCTTTCCTTACTCATGATCTGGTATATTAAAAGGAAGGTGACTATTTTTTTGTCCTAGCTTTTATGCCTTGATGGCTAAGTCTATTTCTGACATTTCAATAAAACATAGTATTCATACTTTCATAATATCAGTGAGTATTAGTGATGGTTGTACTATCAGGTGGTATCTATTTTGAAAAGTGCCCAATGATGATAAAATATTCCAATATCTGCAAATCAGTGACAGAGTCCTAAGAATCTGCATATAGATGCATTTAGAGATTGCATGATGCATTTTTGAAAGAACAACATAGAGATTTGAACTCAAACTCTTTTCTATTTTTAATTCATCTAAAATCCAAGTTTATTTACATACCCATGCTTCTTGAAGTCTCCGATCTACCGGGAACAAAATTGAACTCATATTTTCAATATGATTAACTTGGTACTCGTGTGTTTACTCTTAAACACACCCCCACTTTCTTCACTTATTCTAAACCATTCTTGCTTATTCTACCCATTCCTTGCAAGTGATATGTTGTTTCAACAGATGGATTTCATTTCTTTTTTCTTAAATTTTGTTCCCGAGGGAGCATGATCACACTATCATCAATTAAATTTTTTTATCGAAACAACATTAAAATGACTTCGTTATCAAACAAACTAGGGGCATGATAGTTTCCTTGACTAAGTTAGAACTATTGGATAGAAATCTTTGGTTCTCATAAGCTAGATATCTTGTGTTTCCTCATTTTAAAAGATTCTTACTAAGCTCCTGCCAGCTTCATACTGACTTTTGGATGACAACCAAGTTTAAAATCAGTATTATCAATCTTTGAACGACAACCAAGTTCAAAATTGGTATCTTTAAGATATTTTATTGATCTTTGGATGAAAACCAAGTTCAAAATCAATACTATCAGTTTGGTTTGATCAAGTGCGAGACTGATCTCATCAAGCATTTTGTTTGATCGTGAACGGAATTCTCAATCTTCCTAAAGTCAAAAATAAAAAACTTTCTTTGAATCAATGCGCTACTCGTACATCAATTCAAAGAGGGGAAAATGTAACCACCTAGATTTGGTCTGCTCTAACCATAGACCCTATTTTCCCTAAGTGTGATCATACCCCCAATTATGTCCAAACAACCCTATTACTACTTTCCATAATTCATTCAAATCAGATTTAATCTCCTAAGTGATCTAATCACTAATTTACATTAATCACTTTAGCCAATCCAATCAATTCAAAACATACATGGCTAAGGTAATTAATGAAATCCTATTTATACCTCATCACTTGCAAAATCAATCCCCTAGCCTAATTGATTCAATTTGGCTATAGTCCTAATTAATTATTACAAAGCAATCAAAAGGCTTAAATTATTAATTAAATTCATATTATTAAATGAATATGTTATTACAACAATTGATTTATTAATATTCCTTCAAACCTAACCAATCTCAACTATCCAACCATGAGTTCAAACTCATCCCAACCCCTTCTCACATGCTAATTCTTCTTAATTAGCTAATTAACCCTAATTAAGCTAATCCCCCCTCCACTCATTCTCTCTCCTCCCATCTCTATCTTCTTAATCACATGCCTTAACCCCTAATCCTAATCCTAAGCTACCCTTAAGCTTGTCACATTCCATTAAGGAATGATTAACAACTC
>MU227350.1:91225-135813 GCA_018584345.1 Thuja plicata
CACCCACTTGAGAAAGTCAAGGAATCTCAAAGATTCCTTTCTTCAAGTCCACCTTGTCATGCTTGACTCTAAACCCTCACCCATGCTTCTTAAACCCTCACCCATACCTCATTAATGCTTTCATAAAGGATGTGGTGAGTAATTATATGAAGAATATTTCACTATTACTAAAAGGCCTTTATCACCAAGATCATATGGTCGTCCAAAAATAGTGGAAAAACAAGAGCCGGTTGTTTTCAAATGGCCACCTACCACATTTGTTAAATGGGGTGATTTGAGTGAGGAGGATCCTTTTTATTCTAACATTAATGCATGGTTATACCAAGATCCTCAAGAAATTCCATCTACATAGTTACCTTTGAATCATTATGGACCAGGATACACTATGTTACAACAATTTGGGATGACAAAACTACAGGCTTGGGGACAGTCCAACAAGGAATAATGGAGATATCATTACCACCTATCTAGAGGAATAAAAGAGGACTTGGTTATGACTAGTTTATAATAAGGGTGGTTTTTCAAGGTGTTCAAGAAACCATTAATACAAACTAGGGGCAAGATCATGAACACACCCAGATCAATAACATACTTCCACAAATATTGCCACAAGATTTGGAAACCACAATATTTGAATTGTCCCTTGATCAGGAAATCCCATATTCTGTAGGAAATGAGATGCTTGATGATAATTCTAGCATGACTAATTTTTATGAGTATGAGTGGGCATCCCTCCATAATCTTGAGTCTGACACCCCTGATTATTCCCCTAGATCCACTAGTACCATGAACATAAATGGCATGTTCTATCAACTGAACCTCAAAGACCAACCCTATGTTGATAAACGCATCGATGTTCATTCCTTAGATGGTGTTTCTATCTCCTTATCTAGAGTTGTTAGAACTATCACTGTAGTTCCATTTTTTCCAAACCAAGTCATCTATTAATATTGATCTTTGTTTAGTCCAATCTGAGTTAATCGACTAGGATCAACAAGGACATCTGAATCTAGATAGTTTCAAAAATGATGAAGCCATTATAGAATACATGGGGCTTCATGAAGGGATACCATATGGAGATCACAAGGCAGGATTCTCCTTTGACCTAGACAAATCTGCATACTTTGGGGAGGCAGATCCTCTTTATAGCCGCAAAAGTAAAAGTAAAAATAAAAAAGGAGGGTCATTAAGTGAAAACTGAAAGGCACTTTTTGACAATAAAAAGTAAAAATAAAGGATGCATCTTCTGGTGAAAACCTTTCTGAGGTGCCATAGAATGGAAAGTTGGACCTCATCCCCTTAGAGGAAGAAACATCAGCCTTGCTAGCAGAGGAAACAGAAGCAGTAAATCTAGGAGATGAAAATACTCCCAAGAATATAAATCTGTCATGTTGGCAAGTGATCAATTTGGGTAATGTGATTCACTTTTTGGTTGTCATTTATGGAAACACATCTAGGTTGAAGATCGATTATTTTGAAGTTAAGTTTTGGTATGTCCAAAATTGACTAAGTATAGAAACATATGTACAATATTGTTTTGGATATCGAAGACATAGATCAATGAATTAAGGCATGCGAGCTTAGTGGAAGATAGTATGTAGTATGTTTGACATACACCTGAGATCAATTAGGATTTGGTTAAGTTTATGATAAGTTTTAAGGGTTTGAAGACAGACATACAATAGAGAATAATGAAACATAGCAGTTGGACAACAATGAAGAATAAGGGAGTATGACTTGGACTCTAGGGAATCAAAGTTGTATTTTTGTTATTGATAGTCTATACTTTGATTATGAAAGAGTGCTAAATATGCATTTGATATTTACTATATTAAATGTATTGTGTATTGAAGGCTGACTAAGTACTGTTTGTAATATTCATTCTGAGAACCGACTTTGTAAAGTTAAATGATATATATGTAAGATATTTTTTGTAAAGATTGTGTATGTATGTGTGGCACATGTAGAAGAGTGAAGTGAAGAGAAGACATGCAAATGTCAGAGTAGAGAATGGTAGAGCTATAAAGGAACTATCAAAGCATATGTGATGTTTGTTTTTGTTCATGACTAAGAACCTTTTGTAACATAATTACATTGTAAGAGTTGTAAGCTCATTGGACCCTAACAAGGTGTTGTGAACCTTTAATAGGGTTTTTATTCCTCTAATAGGCAAATGTACTATGTAATATTCAGCTCCTAACAGGGCCAGGTATCCTTATAAGGACATTATACTTTAGTACATGCTTGTGGGTATCATCCCCACCAGGGTTTTCCCTTGGCCAGGGTTTCCTCGTAAACAAATCATGGTGTTATGAGTTAAGTGTTATTTTTTTATGTTCTTTCCTTTACCACAATTGTATGGTTATTGTTCAAGTGGTTAAATAATTTAATTAACTGTTATAAAACTGATTCACCCCCCCTCTTAGTATTATTCAATTTTTACATGTCCAAGTCTCTTTCACATGGGGAAAGAGAACAATTTATTGAGTTTTTCAAAGAATGACCTATTAACTTTTCTTGATCTTATGCTGACATGCCAAGTTTGGATCCATAGCTAGTATTGCACCACTTGCCACTATTTCCAAATGCAAATCCATTAAAACAAAAATTAAGAAAGACACATCCTCACATTGCTTTACTAGTCAAAGTTGAGTGGGGAAACTTCTAGATGTTGGTTTCATAAGACCCATTCCTTATGCTCTTTCCTTTACCGCAATTGTATGGTTACTGTTCAAGTGGTTGAAGAATTTAATTAACTATTATAATACTAATTCACCCCCCTCTCAGTATTATTCAATCCTGACAATTGGTATAAGAGATTTTGGCCCTTAGAGAGAAAGCCTAACAACTTAGGGAGATCAGAATAGATTTGAACAGTTTATAAGAGAAATTTGAAGCTGCACTTGAAGACCTTGATAATGCTAAAGAAGAAAATGGTGAATTGAAGTCTAACATTCGAAGAGCTGAGAAATTCATAAAGAAACTAAAAGAACAACTTGAACTTTCCAAAAGTTAGAGAGAAGATCTTGTGGTTCAGATAAAAGAAGACTTAGATGAGGAAAATTTAGATCAGGTGAAGCTACTGAAAGAAGATATTGAGACTCTAAATCTTGAGAACAAGAAAATGGCTAAAGAAATACAGGTATAGGAGGATGCTAAGAAGAAAGCTGAAGAAACATTGAACAATGCATTGAATCAAATGAAAGATGAAGCTGATAGCTACAAGAAAAAATACTTAGAATTGGAGAAACATAATCAGATTGTGAAAGATGAACTTGCTGAAGCAAAGAAACATATTGAGAAACTTCACACCAACAGTGATTTGATTGATGAACAACTAGACAAGCAGAAACCTATAGGTGACATGAATGGTATTGGCTTCAATGAAGCTAAATGTTCAAATAATCAAGAAGAGAAATAAGTTGAGAAGACTAATACTGAGAAACCATCTATTGAAGAACCTACACATCAGATAGACCTTTTAGAGGCAGATGCTTTGGTTGTAATAGATTTGGACACATGAAGAAATATTGCAAAGGTAATGCCCCTTTTAGAAACATTTATGGTTATTGTTTTAACTATAATGGACATGGGCACAAGAAGATAGAATGCATAAAATCTAGTTATAGACAAGACAATAGAAGAGAACCTACAGTGAAACCTACATGCTACAAATGTAACAACATTGGGTACATTGCAAAGTACTGTAAGTTACAAGTTAATCAAGAAAGAAGACCTCCTATATGTTACAAATGCAATAATCTAGGACATATAGCATAGTTTTTCAGGTATAATGGAGTAGATAACAGAAGAACACCACCTCCTATAAAACCTCAAAAGAATGGAAGTGATAATGGAAAGAGTATTGCAGATGTGAAGAGTGATTTTGAAAATTGTTTTAAGAAAGTAGAAGACAACAATAGTGGTAAGATATGGAAGATTAAAGAAACTAGTGAGACATCAGTTCAGGGAGAGTCAGTAGATGCTACTGGATCTTTGTCTGAAGGTAGCAAGACATAATCGACCTAATTGACTGATAATGGCCTTAGGGGAGCATTAAATGCAACACATCAGAATTTATCCTGCCCCACAAATCATGTAGTGAGCTCATGCAAGCTTGGGAATATGTTGAGCTGACATTGTGAATTATATATCTAAAAGCGCATCATCAGCCGACTTGTATATTTTGATCGTGAGATTTAGCAACCGACCAGATAGTTTGGAGTGAAAAACAAAAGTTATAACCTAAATTTTATAAAGCACCATGTTATGATCTATCTCTCTATCATTTGACAAAGAGTGAGTAGAGGAGATATGAGAGCAAAAGTATTTAGACATTTCTACACCTGTCGTGCGTGATCGATCAAAGCATAAACTCAGATTTCTATGTGTGAAAGGCATTCTACATTATCTAAGCTATGGATGCACCTATGATTTTTGATGTTGTTGATCATCCTAGATACAAATTCAAGAAACATCCTTTTAAGTCATGTGAAGAGGATCTAGAAGGAGCATTTTCATACACCCCTCATGACGTATTGCATGTAGAAGACATCAAGGATTATATACATTATAAGTATGACACATTGGGAGAGGAGGATATAGTCACTGAAATGGAAGATATGACTGAGAACGGAGTCATGAAGGAAGAATGGAAACATGTCAGCCAATTAAGTATAATGAAGATTATTGACTTATACAACTTTGATGAAAATGAATGGTTTAAAATACTTATGAGCAGGTTCATGACCAATTCATATGGATTGGTAGCCAAACTATGAAGATATGGAGTGACCTAATTCATGAGATTACTGGTTTAGACAACACTGGAATTATACCCGTTGTGGAGAAACATGTCAAGAAGGAAGTCAAAACCCTAACACACTCAAAGTGGGACAGAAGGGCAGTGATAGTAAATGATATTTTACAACAAGATGTAAGGTTGATTGCAATGATACTTGGTTACTAATTTTTCTAAAGTAGCAGACCTAACTCAGTATCCGCTGGAGTTATTATGATGACATGGAGAATGATAAAAGAAAACACATAATACAACCTATGCGAGGTATAGGCACAACAATTTCTTGAGAATGTAAAACTTGTGAAGAAGGACAGAACAAAGACTTTCAGGTTTGGATCATTATTGGTACACATATTCATTCACATTGAACATAAGTTTCCTGGTCTACACCCTAGTGGCTGGAAAAATGGAGTTCCTACTGGTATACTAATCTCACAGAGTTACAGAAGACAAAACACTACTTGGGTAGATGGAGAACTATTTGCAATGATTAAAATTATACAAAGACAAATGAAGAGTAGATACAGACTTCATGAGGACATTGTTGAGAAGTAAAAGGACACAAATTTTTTTATGGTTGAAACAGACTGTGTATGTTTTGAGGCAGTGACCCCTAGAAAGAAATGGTGTTACCCTATGGGCTATGAAGCGAGTTCAAAAGTACTCACCATGCAAGTGGAACATATTCTTGCATCAGAAGTTGATACATCAGAAGAGAGATGGGGAAAATATGAAGAAAAGTCATAGAAGGTAAGAGAAGAACAAAATAGAGGACAGAGGAAGAGAAAGATTGCTAATCTTATTCATGACTGTGGAGTAAAGGCTGGTCTATCTAAGGAAGAACTGAAAGATATGAAGAAGAAGATGGCAGATAGATCCCTTGGAGTAGCTAGTGCAAGATCAAATACCCCTTCCACCCCTGAAGTAATTATGGTTGATAACACACCTCCACCGCAGTAGCAAGTAGAACAAGTGAAGGAAGTTACTCCTAGAGTAACTAGATCTAGCATGTAGACAAAAGAGAAGAATTCTGTTGAAGAAGAGAAGAAAACTAAGAAGAATAAGGCATGGAAACCTGACATTAAAATGCTGAAGAAAAGAGAAATTGAACAAGGAAAATTGGTTTCAATTGATAAATATTATGACAGATATGAAGAAGCAGATAAACTAAAGATTGAAGACATTGTGATAGATCACATGCTTAGTTTCAAAAAGACACTTTTGGAAGTTGAAGGAAGCATACCCTCAAATTTATATACAAAATTGGAAAGCAGAAAACATTTGGCACAAGCTGAAGATGATGAAATTAGAAACAAAGAGATTGATGACATGCTACCTGTGTTATCCGTACAAGAGAGAGATATGATAGTCAAAGAATTAAAACCCCTGTTGAGGACAAAGGCTAGATTACTAAAGATAATGGTGAGGAAATATGATGAAGTAACCAAGGAAACTGAGAAGGCACTTGAGAAGATACTATTGAGAACTACTTTTGTCAAGCCCCCACCTCCTAAAATAGATTTACCTACACAATTGGGAATGAATGATAGCACAAAGGACACATAGACTAATGATGAAGAGAGTAAAGAAGACACTACTACAGATTTCTATGTTTTTGGTGTGGCAGTAACACTAGACCCCTCACAAGATGAGAAAGACCCTTTTGCAGGAACCATGGACACTTCTATTTCTGATGAACCTAAGAAGGAAGAGGAGAATAAGGAAAATGAGAAGAAAGAGGAAGAAGGATAGAAGACTGAGAAAAAGAAGATGAGAAGGAAGAGGCAACTTTGCCATCTAGCTTATTGTTGGCAAGTAGTAATGTAAATGGAGATAATATGGATGAAGATGAACTGGTGAAAGTGGCATTCACCACACTGAACAAATCAAAGGAGAAATCAATATAGAAAGGAGATAAGAAAACAAAGATGATTTCAATGGCTATTGATATTGTGAATAAATTACTTCTAGTACCCTTAATATTCCAAAACAAAGATGATATTGAGAACTTGAAACTCACACTTGATGAGTTTGATGACCACTTTGAAAATTTGTTGAAGACTGCAAAGGAGAAAGCAGAGAAAAAATATGAAGAGAAGAATCTAATAAAAGTATTCAAATCCATCTCATGGGACTTAGGAGTTGTGAAAAATTGTTGGGTAAATGTAAAGAACTGCATTTCATATGGGAGAAAGTTATTTGGGTACAACATGAATCCTATCAGACACATTCAAGATGTTGAAGATATTATTTCCAAGGAAAGGGAAACTTTAAACAAGCTAATGGATGGTTGTGAAACATCTTCACAGTCCACTAAAAATTCAGATACAGAAGTGAAAAAGATATTGGCTAAGATCAGTGTATTGGAGAACGAGAAGGAGAGAGTACTAAACATATTTAATTTGCTGAGGAACTTCATCACTCCGAAGCTATCGATACTTGAGGCACATCTAAAAGATATAGAAAAGACTACAAATTCATTGGCTAAAGGCCTACCCACAAACTTGAAGAATGTTGAAACTACATCTTTTGCATTGAATGGATTGATTCATATAAGTCAGATTTTTTTTAAGACATCGAGCACAAAAGTGAAGATTTTGGAAGATTCCTTCCAAGACATTCTAAAGCTTGTAAGAAAGAAGTGATACTTATTTGTATGCACCTTTGTCATTGTTTTCAAAGGGAGAGAAGAGAAGAGAGAACAAAAAAAATGAAGGGAGAAGAAAAGAGAGAACAAAAATGAATAAAGAAGAGAAGAGAGAAAAGAAAGAGAGGTTGTTTTGTTTTGTTGGAACACTTAATTTTTGTTGTTGTTGTTAAGTGTTGCCATCAATGCCAAAGGGAGAGATTGTTGGAAAGTGATCAATTTGGGTAATGTGATTCACTTTTTGGTTTTCATTTATGGAAACACATCTAGGTTGAAGATCGATTGTTTTGAAGTTAAGTTTTGGTATGTCCAAAAATGACTAAGTATAGAAACAGAGGTACAATATTGTTTTGGATATCGAAGACATAGATTGATGAATTAAGGCATGTGAGCTTAGTGGAAGACAGTATGTAGTATGTATGACATACACCAAAGATTGATTTGGATTTGGTTAATTTTATGATAATTTATAAGGATTTGAAGATAGACAGACAACAGAGAACAAAAACACAGAGCAGTTGGATGACAACGAAGAATAAGGGAGTATGAATTGGAATCTAGGGAATCAAAGTTGTATTTTTGTTGTTGATAGTCTATACTTTGATTATGCAAGAGTGTTGACTATGCATTCGATATTTTCTATATTAAATGTATTGTGTATTGAAGGCCGACTAAGTACTGTTTGTAATATTCATTCTGAGAGCCGACTTTGTAAAGTTAAAAGATATATATGTAAGATATTTTTTGTAAAGATTGTGCATGTATGTGTGGCACATGTAGAAGAGTGAAGTGAAGATAAAACATGTGAATGGAAGAGCTATAAAGGAACTATCAAAGAATATGTGATGCTTGTTTTTGTTCATGACCGAGAACCTTTTGTAACATAATTACATTGTAAGAGCTGTAAGCTCATTGGCCCCTAACAGGGTGTTGTGAACCTTTAATAGGGTTTTTATTCCTCTAACAGGGAAATGTACTATGTAATATTCATCTCCTAACAGGGCTAGGTCTCTTTACAGGGACATTATACTTTAGTGCATGCTTGTGGGTATTATCCCCATCGGGGTTTTCCCTTGGCTAGGGTTTCCAGCTCGTAAACAAATCATGGTTTTATGAGTTATGTGTTATTTGTTTATGTTCTTTCCTTTACCACAATTGTATGGTTACTGTTCAAGTGGTTAAAGAATTTAATTAGCTGTTATAATACTTATTCACCCCCCCTCTTAGTATTATTCAATCCTTACATGTCCAAGTCTCTTTCACATGGGGAAAGAGAACAATTTATTAAGTTTTTCAAAGAATGACCTATTAAATTTTCTTGATCTTATGATGACATGCCAAGTTTGGATCTATAGACTTATTCACCCCCCCTCTCAATATTATTCAATCCTTACATGTCCAAGTCTCTTTCACATGGGGAAAGAGAACAATTTATTAAGTTTTTCAAAGAATGACATATTAAATTTTCTTGATCTTATGATGACATGCCAAGTTTGGATCTATAGCTAGTATTGCACCACTTGCCTATATTGCCAAATGCAAAGCCATTAAAACAAAAATTAAGAAAGATGCATCCTCACATTGCTTTACTAGTCAAAGTTGAGTGGGGAAACTTCTAGATGTTGGTTTCATAAGACCCATTCCTTATGCAAACTAGATATCCAATCTTGTACATGTTACAAAACATAATGGTCAAATCTGTATATGCACAAATTTCAGAGATTTGAACAAGGCTTGTCCCAAAGATGATTTTACTCTACCAAATATCGATATGATAGTTAATTTGACAGCTAGACATCAAATGTTGTCACTAATAGATGGTTTCTCAGGTAACAACCAAATAAAGATAGCACTAGAAGATCAACATAAGATAAAATTCACTTGTGCATGGGGTACTTATTGCTCGAATGTGATGTTGTTTGGCCTCAAGAATGTAGGTGCCACATATCAAAGAGAAATGATGAAAATATTTGATGATATGATCCATAAAATAATGGAGAATTATGTTGATGATATACTAGCTAAATAAAAACTCAGGTAAAATCATCTGCAAATTTTGGGTCTGATATTTGATAGAATGCAAAAATACAAAGTAAGAATCAATCCAAAGAAATGTACTTTTGGGGTCACATATGGAAAGCTCCTTGGCATCATCATCTCACACAGAGGAATTGAATTAGATCTAGAAAAGGTTAAAGCCATCCTTGACATGCCACCTCCTACAAATTTGAAACAATTGTGGGGTCTACAAGGAAGATTATAATCTATGAGGAGATTCATTTCCCAACTAGCAGATAAATTCCACCCATTCCAACATTTACTACATAAAGGGGTAACATTTGTATGGACAGAACAATGTTAACAAGATTTTCAAGCTTTCAAAGTTTATTTATTGAAATCCCCAGTATTGGTGCCACCAATTCGAGGAAAGCCATTGATATTGTATATATCAGAAACAAAATTAGCACTAGGTTTTCTATTGGTTCAACATGATTATAAAGGAAAGGAAAATGGATATTTACTACATTGGTAGGAAATTGGTGGGGTATGAACTCAATTATTCAGCAATAGAAAAGGCATGCCTTGCAGTAATTTTTGCTTCTCGAAAGTTAATACATTATATGTTGAGCCATCAAACAAAGCTCGTTGCACGCATAGATCCATTAAAATACCTGTTGATCAAAGCATCATTAATCAGAAGAATCGCCAAATGGGTGATGATTTTAAGAGAGTTTGATATTGAGTATGTGGATCGCAAGGATATAAAAGGACAAGTCATTACTGACCAACTAGTAGAAGCCCTTGTTCCAGATCATCAACCTATTGCCTCTAAGTTCCCCGATGAAGCAATTTTTACCATGGAAGCATAAAAAATAGAAGTTTGGAAATTATTATTTGATGGCTCATACACAAACCATGGTGCAGGAGTAAGAATAGTACTCATCACTCTACAAAAGGATGTAATTCCTAAATCTTTTCAACCCAATTTTCCATGTACCAATAACATAGCTGAGTACGAAGCTCTCATCATCAGATTTAAAGAACCTCAGAGTATATGGTGATTCCCAGTTGGTTGTTAGTTAGTTCAATAATGATTATATGACAAAGGATGAAAAAATTGTCCCATACAGACAACTGATGGACAAACTACACACTTCCTTTAACTACATTGTATTTGAACAAGTTCTAAGGGTTCAAAACAAAGATGTAGATGTGATGGCTACTATAGAATCTTTGATTGATATGTCAGGAAATGAAACTAGATTCCACTTTTTGGTAGAACAATTGATAGTCCTGGCCTATGAGGCTCCAATAATAGAATCAACATGTATCCTTATTGGTCTTGAGTCTCCCTGGTACTAGGATGTGTATACTTACCTTCAAGACAATACCCTCCCACCTGACCTGTCTAGTAACCAAAGGAAGTCTCTTATCTAACAAGCCTATAAGTATACCTTACTCACCAATAATTTGTATAGGAAAAGTTTAGATGGAATGCTTTTAAGATGTCTCACTTCCACAAAATCCTAGAGAGCCTTATATGAGGTTCATGAAGGAGTTTGTGGGGCCCATTCTGGTGGTAATATTTTAGCGAAGAAAATCTTGAGGATGAGATACCATTGGATGATACTGGAAGTAGATCCTCATAAATATATACAAAGATGCAGAAAATGTTAGATGCATGGATATCTTATCCATGCACCAGATCAAGAGCTCCAACTTATTACTTCACCATGGCCTTTCTCAAGGCGGGGATTTGTTCTAGTGGGTAAAATCACACCCATTTCCTCTAACAATCATAAATACATAATCACAACTACTAAGTACTTTAAAAAATGGGTGAAAGCTATCCCTCTGACATATATTACTGGTAAACAAATCTCCATGTTCATGTTGAACTACATCTTTTGCTGATATGGGATACCTAAAACCATAATTACTGATCACGGGTCAAGTTTTCAAAACAAGAATGTTGAGGACCTCCATGAGAAGTTTTTAAAAAAATAAAAAAAGTTCTCTTCATTTTACTACCCTCAGAGAAATGACTAAGTTGAGGGAATCAAAAAAATAATTCTAAAAATCTTGAAGAAAGTTGTCAATGAATTTGGTCAAGACTGACATTTGTAGTTTAATCATGCATTGTGGTCATATAGAACAAGTATAAGAACACTAATAGGAGCAACTCCTTTATCCCTGGTATATGGTTTAGAAGCGGTTCTACCTCTTGAAGTTGAACTCCCATCCCATAGAATATCATTAAATAATTTCATATCAAATGAAGACTACAAAGTTGCTAGGCTAAGTGAACTAGAGTGATGCAGAGGGCACAACGAGAAGAACCAAGTATCATAAAAACTCTAGTTCACTCGACACATACAAGAACACTCAGCCAACACTAGTTTTCTTGACATCTACTATCACTCGACATATACTATTTTTTTCAACTCGACATTTATACTACTCAGCCAATTACCCTTTTACCGATGTTCTACAAAAATTCTTAACTCCCAGATTCAACACAAAACTTACTTTGTTAGTAGCGTATTCAAAATAAAGATTAATCCATTAAACTAAACTAATGAATAGGTTCTGACTTCATTCAAACCCGATGATCAAAAGTAATTTCCAACTGCAGGAAACCCGTGACTGAACAAAATAAAACTCTTCAATTAAAGTATGGATACATTACATAAGGTGTTCGATAGGAACAAACAATCCCATTCCTATTAAATTCTTTAACCAAAACTTGGTTGTATCCAAATACGTGACTATTCACCATTTCTGCAGAACCATGGTGACAGTCAGAGGTGCAGCTGATTCAACTTTAGAACTTCCTCCAACTATCCAACATCTACTTCCTCTTATTCTTCCTATTCTCATTTGTTTGACCATCCTTAGGATTTTATAAGAAATCTAGGCAATTACGCAGTTATAACTACCTCTGAGAGACCGACCAACTATTGTCAGTTACAGGTAACTACCTTCCTTGTGCTGACCTTTCATGCCTTATGTCGACTTAAACAAAACCTAAGCTTCTAAGCCCATTACATTATTTTGAAATTTTTAGTGCATCTCTTTACATTTTAGTGGCTCTAATGGACAAATTACATGGACTAACCGACCTTATACAAAAAAAATGGATCATTATATGACCTTAGACTTCTTGGATCAGGTGTTTCTCCTGCACCATAGAGTTACTAGATGAAAAATGTCAAAGTGAAATGAATCACTTACAAGGCTATCATAATCACCTTAGAAGAAATTATCACAAGAGATTTAGGCCACACAAATTTGAGGTAGGATAAATAATCCTTACGGAGAATCAAAAGAATCAAGTAAAAAGAGTTTAAACCAGACAAGTTTGAGCCTAACTGGCTAGGACCATACTGTTGATGACAATTATTTAATTGTGTATTATCATTGATGTTTACATAAGTATAATGATGTTTACACAAATGTTTAATCCTATCTGAGCATAGTCAGTTCATCCCAAGTAATCTTAGGCATTGAAGAGGACCAAAGTGATTTTCAGTTCTAACTGAGTTCACTCAGGCATTACAGTGTTGGTCAGGTGTTGAAGGATTTTAGTGTTGACCGAGTTAAATAGTTAGTGTCAGCTGAATAATAGGAGTTTATATTTTATGGATAATTGGTTATATGTAGCTGAAAGACATGAGTTTTATTATTCATTTGGAAGAATATTAAGCCCAACTTGACAAGGCTTATCATATATATAAGGTCAATTTTGGATTGAATAGAAAAAGAGTGTGTGGAAGTGTGTAAGTGATGTGAAGAGTGAAGGAAAAATTAGATGGGATCTTGATTAAGGATAGAACATAGAGAGCTGCGAAAAAATACTCGATCAAGGAGGATCAAGTCTTATAAACTAGGACACAGATTTGAATCATCAAAGACAGTTGCTTATCAAAATAGGTCAATCCATTGTTACTTTCTAACAACTGTAGCAGTGATCAAAATCTCTTAATAGAATAGACTTAACAGTATTTTGTAAATCCTCTCACAAGGTGACATTTCTACATTGAAGTGTTTGAAGACCTCTCACAGGGCCACTCCTTACAGGGTGATTAAATTCTCTAACAGGGTCACACTTAACAATATTTTATTGTAACCTTTTATAGGGTTGGCTCCTTACAAAGCTCACTTCAGAAGAGTGAAAAAAAATCAATAGTTGCAATTGGTGGTTTTTCCCATATTGGGTTTCCACGTTAAATCTTAGTGTTATATGTGTACATTTCATTTTCTTTATGGTTTATGCTTATGAAATTAATTACTAAATATAATCACAGTTAATATCTTAAGATTTGCTATGTTAACCGAGTAACAGTAGAATATCTATGTTAACTGAGCAACAATGACTAATTTGTTTCAGACATCTAAGGGACTTGGATTTGTTTTTGTGGTAACTGATTCACCCCTCCCCTCTCAGTTACTCAACTCATTTCCAATAATTGGTATCAGAGATGTAAATTCTTACAGGGAAGGTTTCAAGGCCTAAGCTAAAGATCAGAGATGTCTTACAGAAGGGAGATCCTGAATCTCAACAAAGACAATTTTGCTACATGGCAAGATTTGATGAGACTACATCTATCTACCATTGGATATACTAGTTTTCAATTCTTGGACCATAGGTATGTGGAACCACCAAGACCTTTGACTGTGGATCATATGATAGACATGAAGCATCATACCATAATGGTGATTGATATAGCCTCTACACTCAGCTATTCCAAATTTGATGAATTCAAGGACTTCCCTACTGCCTTTGATATGTGGAACAAACTGCATGATATTCATGGAGGAGATGTCAATGTAAAGAGATCCAAAGCAAAAAGTCTCTGAGGTCAATTTGATCATATGAAAATGAAAGAAGGGGAGGACATTACAAAATACAGTGAAATAATCAAGAAAAGGGTCAATGCCATCAGAGCCGTCGGTGGTGTAATTGAAGACACAACAATGGATAGTAAGCTATTGAGAACTTTACTTCCTATCTATGCAATTAGAGTTTCATCTATTCAAGAAATGCAATGTAGTAATGGTATAACTCTAGATGGATTGGTTGGAAGACTTACAGCCTTTGAGTTTGATAAATTTGACAATTACTCTCCTAATCTTGGCAATCTTGACTCTACATTCAAAGCTAAATTAAACCTTGGAAAGATGAAAGGAAAACAAATTGACAGTGACAGTGATGATGAAGATCATGAAATCATTGAAGCATTACTTGCAAGGAGAGATGCAAAAGGAAAAGGAAAATACAAAGGAATAATACCATTAATTTTGTTTTCATGTGACGAGGTTTATCACATTGCTGCTAAGTGTCCAAACAAGGAAGAAAAAGGTGAGAAAAAGTTCAACAAGTATAAAGACAAGAAAGATTACAAAAGCTACAAAAGCTACAAAGACAAAGGCAATAAATCTTGTTACATTCCTAAAGATTCTGATAGTGATGAAGATGAAGATGTAATGGTTTATATTGTAACACCCCAAAATTGGCATCTTGTAACCCTAACCAACAGTTTTTGAAAGATATCAATCTAACTAGTGTCTAGACAATCTCACCTAGATATTGGGGGACTAAGCTTTGTTTTGGAGATAGTCCTAAAGATCTCTATTGAATATCTTTTTATGGACAGGTATTGGAGCAATCTAACCCTAACTCCTGAAGGTTGAGCCTCATGTTGGGGATAGTCTTTTGAAAGATATCAATCTATTAGGTATCTGAGAAATCTAACTCGGATCCTTGAGGATCAAGCTTCATTCTAAAGATGATTCTTGAAATCTTAATCTATTAGGTATCTGAGAAATCTAACTTAGATCCCTGAGGATCAAGCTTCATTCTGGAGATGATTCTCAAAATCTTAATCTATTAGGTATTGGGGCAACCTAGCCCAGATTCCTGAGGATCAAGCTTCATTCTAGAGATGACCCTCGAAAAATCTACTTGACCGGCATCTTGGCAATCTAACCTAGACTTCGGAGAGTTAAGCTCTATTCTGGAGATGGCTCTGAAACTTCATCAATTGATCTTTACATCATTTATTCTTCTATGCTTCAAGCATCAAACTATTCTTTGAATCAATGCGCTGCTCACACATAAATTCAAAGAGGGGTAAAATGTAACACCCCAAAATTGGCATCTTGAAACCCTAACCAATTTTATTTCATTTTTCATTCTTCTGAATCACCAAAGTCCTATTGTACTAGGCAATTCTGAGTTATGACTGACTCTACTCGACTTGATTGTCAAATGTAGAAAATCCTAAATCTGCATTAATCATACATTATATTTAATTCCTAAATATCTATTGGCTAAACAAACCCTATGATTGAATTAATTTAATTATAAAGTCCTAGCACTTTAATTAAATTAAATTCACCCCTTTTAGCTAAAACACATAAAAAGGAATTAAATAATATTTAATTATTAAATAAATATCCTCATTTCAAAAATTGAATTTAATTATTCAAATAATTGAGAAAAGCACATTTATGAGGTCATATTCTATTTATTTAATAAAATATTCTCTTAAAAATCTTCTCTCTTGTCCAGAAATAGAAACTTTGAATTAACTGTGCTTTAAAGAGAAAGAAAACAATTAAAATAAAAAAGAAAATAGTTAAAAATAAAGAGAAAATAGTTCATTATTTTCTTTTAAAGAAGGCTTGCTAATTTGAACTGGCTTTTCTATCTGTTTTATTTCAAAAAGGAAACTTTCTACTCTGAGCAGACTCGCAGTCTATAAAAGAGCTCCCATTTCTCATTCAAACCGCCCAATCATTCATATGCATTATTAGAATAAAGAATTGTTGCTGCATTTTAGCTCATAATCTCATTTACATTAAGCTCTCATTTTGCAATATAATATCTTCATTTTCTTAGAATAATCTCATATTTCTTATCATGTCTTATCTTAAATTCATTTAGATTAATCTTGCATCTTTCATGTTTTTAGATTAATCTTGCATTACATTGCATAACATTCATGGAGAAAAATCCTTCATTCTTAGATTGGTCTATGGTTGTGAGACTCTCATTCAGAGAGCTATTCAAAACCCCATCTAGATAGAAGGCAATAGGTCAAATCATACAGGCATTCAGGATGAATAACTCATATTCACTTCTGTATGTGGCTGATGAACAAGGACTATGTTGAAGTGTATAGTTGAATAACAAGGCCAAATTTAACATATACATATATTACTATTAAGGATGAGTCAGATAATGAAGATAATGAAAAGACAACACTATATTCTCATATTAGAAAGAATGACACTTGGATAATTGATAGTGGTTGTTCTCACCACATGACTGGTGATAAAACCAAATTTGAACATCTTGAGCACTATGATGGTGGGAGTGTCAGTTTTGGGAATGATGAACCCTGCTATGTGAAAGGTAAAGGTTGTATTTCTTTAACAGAAGGAATCAAATGTGATAATTCTTATTGGGTTGAAGGAATAAGGCACAATATACTAAGTGTGGCACAGCTGAATAACATTGGTTTCAAGGTAGAATTCATGAATGGTAAGGCCAAGCTCCTGGATGGTAAGGGAAACCTAGTTGGAACTGGCAGACAAACAAAAGGTGATCTATTTTATCTTGATCTCATTGAAAGTTCATGTTTTATTGCACAAGTAGAAGAAAGTTGGTTATGGCATAAAAGGTTATGTCATGTGAACTTTGATAACCTGGTTAACATAAGCAAGAACAAAAGAGTAAGATGAATTCCTATTCTGAAGAAACCTAAACTAGCAATATGCAAACAATGTCAAATTGGGAAGATGGGAAAAACTAGCTTTAAGAGAAAGAACTACAATACATAATTTTTTTTGGAATTGGTACATACTAATTTATGTGGACCAATTGGAACAACAAGTTACACAGGTGAGAAGTATTTATTTTTATTTGTTGATGATCATTCTAGAATGATGACTGTTATGTTTCTTAAAGAAAAATCAGAAGCCTTTCAGAAATTCAAATGGTACCTAGCCAGAGTTGAAAAATAATCAGGAAAGAAACTCAAATGCTTAAGATTTGACAGAGGAGGAGAATTCATTTCTAATGAATTCAATGAATTCTACAATGAAAGAGGAATCAAAAGACAAGTATCTACCCCAGGTACTCCATAGTAGAATGATATAATAGAAAGAAGGAACATATCCATTATGGATTGTGCAATAACCTTGATGATTGAAAAGAATGTTGCTAACAAATACTGGAAGGAAGCGATCAACACTGCAATTCACACCTTGAACCGAGTTCAAATGAAGAAAGATACTGAGAAGACACCTTTTGAATTATGGTATGGCTAAAAACCTAATGTTCATGATTTCAAAGTATTTGGAAGTAAATGTTACATCTTGAAGGAAGAAAGAAATGGAAAATTTGATTTAAAAGGTGATGAAGGTATATTCCTAGGGTACTCTTGTAAAAGAAAAGCATATAAATGTTTGAATCTTTCTACTCATAAAGTCATAGAAAGTGTGCATGTAAGGATTGATGAGTTTGGAAAAAGAGGTGAAGAAAAAAGCAGTAAAGAACCTCAAGATTACAAAAAAATTGTATATTATGAACCTGATGCTATACCTAAGACACAAGCAATGGTGATTAGACAACATCCCTATCAACCATTGAATTCATCTGCATAAACTCAAATAGTTCAACCTAAGTTTCAACTTGTGCAACTTGAGATGGTGGTAGAGGAAACTGAGTCACTGACTAAAGAGACCAAGTCACAGATAGAGGGAACTAAGTCCCAGACATAAGCACCTGAGTCTCACACAAAGACACCCAAGTCTCAGATAGTGGAACCAGAGTATCAGACATAAGAACAAAATAGAACTTTTGAGCATGGTGAACCAAGTGGAACATGCCTAGAATCAAGAAGGAAGCATCTTGTACTTGAAAAATATGTCAGAAGGCATCATGCACCTGAATAAATAATTGGAGATCAGACAAAAGGTGTAATGACAAGGAACAAAATTAAAGGTACATGTTTTCTTAGTGAAATTGAACCTAGAAATGTTAAAGATGCATTGAATGATGAAAGCTGGATCAAAGCAATGAATGAAGAGATTGAGCAGATAGAAAAGAACAAAACCTGGACTCTTGTACCTAGACCAAAAGATAAGAATGCGATTGGTACTAAGTGGGCTTTCAGAAACAAGATGAATGAAAGAGGAGAAGTTTCCAGAAACAAGGCAAGATTAGTATGTAAAGGATATGATCAAGAAGAGGGTATTGATTATGGAGAAACTTTAGCTCCTATTGCAAGACTTGAAGGAGTCAGAACTCTTCTAGCATATGTTGCACACAAAGGATACAAAGTATATCAAATGGATGTAAAATATGCATTCTTGAATGGAATTCTTGAAGAAGTCTATATTGAGCAACCTAAAGGTTTTGTAGATCCTAACAAAAATAATATTGTTTGAAAATTACACAAAGAATTGTATGGACTGAAGCAAGCTCCTAGAGCCTGTTATGAAAGACTACATGGTTACTTGATAAGCATTGGATTGCAGAGAACAAATGACAATAGTAGCTTGTATATCAAAGAAGGACCTCAGAACAAGATACTATTAGCTGAAATATTTGTAGATGATATATTGTTTACTAGATGTGATTACTTATGCAAAGCATTCTCAGAAGCTATGAGTAAGGAATTTGAAATGTTTATGTTTGGTGAAATCAAATTCTTTATTGGATTACAAGTTTATCAGATGAAGGATGGTATCTGCATTACCCAGTCTAAATACATCAAAGAGATACTAAATAAATTTAGGATGGAAGACTCTAGACTAGTTGGAACACCTATGCCTACTAGACATAAGTTGTCTAAGGATAATGATTCAAAGGAAGTAAACCAGACTACCTACATATCCATGATTGGTAAACTTCAATATGTTATTCATACCAGACCTGATATTGCATTAGCAGTTGGTACTGTTGCAAGGTTTTCAGCTAATCCTAGAGAGAATCATTTGATGGTTATCAAAAGGATTCTGAGATATATTAAGGGTACTGAAGATTATGGATTATGGTATAAGAAAGGAGGAAACATTGATTTGAAGAATTTTACTGATGTTGATTGGGTTGGAAGTGTTGATGAAAGAAAGAGCACAAGTGGTGGAGCATTATTTATTGGCAAGAGGTTGGTCTCCTAGACAAGAAAGAAATAGAACTGCATTTCTCAATCTACAACAGAAGTAGAGTATGTTGTTGCAGCAGTAAATTATTCAAATATCATATGGTTCAAACAGTTGTTGTCAGGTATGAAGGTGGAAATCATAGAACCAATTATTATCTACTGTGACAACACCAGTGCTATTAACATTTCAAATAATCCTGTGATGCATACTAAGACTTAACATATTGCAATAAAGTATCATTTCTTGAGAGAATTGGTTCAGGATAAAGAAGTAAGATTGGAATATGTGAATACTAAAGAACAAATTGTAGACATATTCACAAAACCATTACCTAAGGATGCATTTTTGTATCTTAGAGGAAAGCTAGGGGTAATTCCCCTAACTAAGGCTCACTAAAACATAGTTTAGTGATGCATCAACCGAGCTACAAAATAGACTTAACATGTTGATGTAGGTATTTAGAGCTTATTGCATATGAATCAATACAAACAGGTACATTACAACTTCATTGGATATATGAATTGGTGTCTTTAGGATTGGTTGGCAAAGAGGGAGAGATTACTCTATGTCATAAATATTACTGGGGGAGAGATTACTTATGGAGAGATTGATGACAGAGGGAGAAATTTATCAGAAACAAAGATCAATGTAAGAGGGAGAAATCTATATTTCAGTGATTGTGAAGACAGAGGGAATATTTGGATGAGAATAAGAATGAAGCTAAAGACATTAATAAAATTTTATGAGAATCATAATTAAGCTAAGGACATTAATAAAAATTTCATTCTTATGTCTGTTGCTCTATAATTCTTTGTATTATGACATGTTGTGTTGCCATCAATGTCAAAGAGGGAGATTGTTGATAACAATTATTCAATTGTGTATTGTCATTGATGTTTACACACAATTATAGTGATGTTTACACAAATGTCTAATCCTATTCGACCACCACCATTTCATGCCAAGTACTCTTGAGCATTGAAGAGGGCCAGAGTGATTTTTAGTTTTAACTGAGTTCACTTGGGCATTACAGTGTTGGTCGGGCATTGAAGGATTTCAGTGTTGACCGAGTTAAACAATTAGTCTCAGCCAACTAATAGGAGTTTATATTTTATGGATAATTGGTTATATACAGCTGATAGACATGAATTTTATTATTTATTTGGAAGGATATTAAGGCTGACTTGACAAGGCTTATCATATATATAAGGTCAAGTTTGGATTAAATAGAAAAACAATGTGTGGAAGTGTGTAAGTGATATGAAGAGTGAAGGCAAAATCAGATGGGATTCTGATTAAGGACAGAACAGAGAGAATTGCAATAGAATATCTGATCAGTGAAGATCAAGTCTTATAAACTAGTCAGAAATTTAAATCATCAAAGATAGTTGCTTATCAAA
Organism: Thuja plicata; assembly: GCA_018584345.1. Classification (NCBI taxonomy): domain Eukaryota; kingdom Viridiplantae; phylum Streptophyta; class Pinopsida; order Cupressales; family Cupressaceae; genus Thuja; species Thuja plicata. The sequence goes on from MU227350.1 coordinate 112,251, forward strand.
ATAGGTCAATCCATTTTTACTTTCTAACAACCGTAGCAGTGATCAAAATCTCTTAACAAAGTAGACTTAACAGTATTTTGTAAATCCTCTCACAAGGTGACATTTCTACATTGAAGTGTTTGAAGACCTCTCACAGGGCCACTCCTTATAGGGTGATTAAATCCTCTAATAGGGTCACACCTAATAGTGTCTTATTGTAACCTTTAACAAGGTTGGCTCCTAACAGGGCTCACTTTAGAAGAGTGAAAAATAGTGACCAGTTGCAATTGGTGGTTTTTCCCATATTGGGTTTCCATGTTAAATCTTGGTGTTATCTGTGTATATTTCATTTGCTTTATCATTTATGTTTATGCAATTAATTACTAAAGATAATCACAGTTAATATCTTAAGATTTCCTATGTTAACCGAGTGACAGTAGAATATCTGTGTTAACCAAGTGATAGTAGAATATCTATGTTAACCGAGAAACATTGACTAATTTGTTTCAGACATCTAAGGAACTTGGATTTGTTTTTGTGGTAACTGATTCACCCTTCCCTATCAGTTACTCAACTCATTTCCAACACATATGTCATTATCAAATAATGTGACAATGGGGCATATCAGCTGGCTACTCAAGAAGGAAATCAACTCCCAGACTATATCAACAACATGCACCTAAAAAGGTTCTATACCTGATATCCCAAGGTTAAGTGTAAATGTCTTAAAGATCTTGAAAAAACACAAAAAAATATATTATAAAAGTTACCTTGGTGAAAACCTGACAAACATGCGCCTTGGTGACAACAAAAAAATTAATGTAAAAATTGAAAAATTCAAGAGAAACACAATCGCCCTTTGGTGAAAACCTGGTAAATATGCGCTATTGGGTAGGTACCTTGGTGAAAAACTGGTAAACATGTGCCAAGTGTTGAAATCCCACCTCGCCATCAATAAACTCTAATGATTACCTTGCACTTAATGAACACCTATCACTAAACATGCCAAGCACAAAGCCTAATAAGTGCAATCTTTCTAAGCATTTACATCTATCCTTAGTCTATACTAGTTCACCAGAGTAGGGACAGTCTTAAAGTCAAGTAAAAAAATTCAAAAAAATTTAGATAAAGTCTTGAAAAAAATCCTAAAAAGAGAATTAAGTCCTGAAAAATCTAAAAAGAGCATAAAGTCTTGAAAAAATTCTATAAAAAGCATAAAGTCCTGAAAAAATCCTACAAAGAGCATAAAGTCCTAAAAAAATCCAAAAATATTAGAAAACATCCTGAAGAAACCAACCAAAAAATCAAAACACATAACAAACCCTTGCAATAAAATAATCTCTTTTACGACAAGAAGAAAGAGATTATCAAGCATCAAATCTTAAATCAAAACAATGAGCTTCATAAATCAGCAATGGACTCGCATTTCCTCTTTATCAACAATCTGAACTATCATCAATCAATCAAAAAACCAATCAAATCAAATTAGTCAATCAATTGTCTTATACAGTGATGGATACACTCAAAACCAGACATATCAGTCTTATATGGGTAGTCCATTCCTGAAACGAGGCATATCAAACATTCGATTAGAAAAACCAATCAAATCAAATCAATCAATCAAATGGCTTAAACAACAGTGGATACACTCAAAACTGGACAAATCGGTCTTAAACAGGTAGAGCATTCCTGAAACCAGACACATCCACAATCAAACATCAAAACTAATTCAATCAAGGAACAATAAGGTTGTTGAATAGGTTAATCATGTTAGTCTATTGTCAATTTATCTTTCGCGATTGTGTTCTTATGCTCCTCAAGGATACCACTAAGTGGTGAGAGTAGCTATGATGTATCATAATATTGTTTTCTTTTTTTTCTATTTGTGGAGTGTTTCAATTTGATTTTGGGGCAAGGACAATTCAGGATAAATGCAATAGGAGCTATCACGCATTTGGAAGCCATGCAATTCCATGATCTGAGCTAATCCCTAGAAAAGAATTGAACATTCCTTGTCTTTTATCTGCTTGTTGTTATCAGAGATAGTAGCGGTATCCAGATGGTAAATATCTGGGTGTGATGTATCTCTTTCTTTTCAAATAAGGTGCAATGATGAATAAATGTTGAAACAAAAATCTAGAAAAGACTTGGTTACATCAATCATGTTGATCGCAATGACATATTCTTTCTTATTAATTCATACTTCTCACTAATATATCTTCTACCATCTAATTGTTCAAATCATTCAATCATTCAATCAATGATCACATGTCTTATACATGATATGTCCTTCTTGAAACCAGACGATGTCGCTTGTCTTATACAAGGTATGTCTTCCTTGAAACAAGACATTGTCGGTAGTCTTATACAGGATGGGTCCTTCCTGAAACCAAACATGATTGTCTCTCAAAAATTTCTATATCCAGACATCATGGGTCAATCTAATAATCACCATCTACTATTATTCTTCACTTCTTACTAACTATTCTTCTTTTTCATCATGTTTCATCCCATTATCTAACATTTATCATATTTTGTCTAGAGATCATTCATGCCTTTCTTGTATACTCTCGAGGGGGCATAAAATCCACTCGCTATCACCGAGGCAATTTGGGGCAAGATCAAATCTGAAAATTCTTTGACACAACGCTCAAAATCACATTGTATCAAAGAGGGGCAAATGTAGACACCTAAAATTGTCCAATGCCTGCAAGCAACAAACTTTCTTCTTAATTGATTAAATAATCCTTATTATTTAATTAATTAGTGTCATTCTTCTAGTTCAAATTCAAAAATTAACATTTCCCTCCCTTCTCATATTTAAATAATTTTTAATCATTTAATTATCTAATTTTTTCCTAATATTAATTAAATAATTTTATTATTTAATTAATCAAATTCTCCCACTTTAATTAAATAATATTTATTATTTAATTAAATACTTTCTTCTACTTTCTCTTATAATTAAATAATCATTTTAATTATTTAATTAGTTAACTAAGTCTTCTATAATTAAATGAATTCTTTAATTATTTGTTTTTCTCAATAAAAGCAAAGTCTCCTAAAAATAAATAAAATCTTTGTTTTATTTATTTATCTCAATCTTCTATAATTAAAGGAACTCTTTAATTTATTTAATTATCTATTTTTTCAAAGAAAACAATGCTCTCCTAAAAATAATTAAAATCTTTATTTTATTTATTTCTCTAAAATCTTCTCCAATTAAAATAGTTTTTCTTTTAATTTATTTAATTCATTTTTTGAAGAAAACTTCTTCTAAAATAAATAAAATCTTTGTTTTATTTATTATCTTCTCTTTTGCACATAGTTAAATAATTTTTTTTAAATTTTTTTAATGCTAATTAAGTCTTCAATTTCAACCACTCTTCGAATAAAGCAATATGTTTTATCTAGTTTTAAAGTAGATTTATTCAATCTTGTCCATCCAAAATAAAATCTTTGTCTTTGATCTCAACCCTCCTTTCAATTTTGTTTATATATATAAACCTCCTTCAAACCCATATGAATGATCATGTTTTGTTAATAGCAATTATCTTATGCAGGTTCAATTCAAGCCATCAAGTAATCCATTAATCATTTTATCATAATTTCTCGAATTTTCCAAGCCAAAGTGTTGTCAGTTTTAACTCTGAGCATCATTCAAAGAAACGTTTCATGAGAAGAAAGAAGCAATTGATACTACTTACCCCCTTCTTCTATTTCAATTGCTTGAATGTAATTTGAAAAAATGATGCATTGTTTGTTAATTTAGAAATTAGTTTATAATTTTTTTTAATAGTGATGTAGTTACTTATATGCATGCAGATATGTAAACATATGAAAAAGATTATTTTACTTATTTTAAAATATTAGTCTTATTAGAAGCATTCAATTTCATACATACAAACGCTTTATGAGATATAAAAATTAAACTCACAATTATTTAAAAATAAATAAAAATAAAACAAAAATAAAATTGTAGAAATATTTAAATCTAAAATGAAATATTTCAAATTTGGAGCAAAGAATCATCTACTACAATAATTCAAATTTTAAAAGAACAAAAATAATTATAATTTGAACTACTCCTTATAGTTTTGTTTTTTTAAGTTGTAAACCAACAAATAGATAACAATAAAATAAAATAAAACATAATAAAGCTAATAGGGCTATTTCATTGAATAAAAATGCTCCAAACTTAGTTTCAATTTGTAAATATTCACATTGAAAGAAGATAAAATATTCAAATATCCATTTCACAACTTCCAAAAGTGAGTATAAAATAAGTATGTTTAAATACACATAAATCAATGATCTTAACAACACTACATACTCTAAGGTGAAGAGGGTAGCCATATGAATTTTTTGTTGTATCAATTGTTTGATTAAGGCAAGAAACACATATGCAAGCTATTTTTGAAACATGCAAAATAGTAGTGACTCATATTTGGAAAGTACAAATCTCTCTCTCTCTCTCTCTCTCTCTCTCTCTCTCTCTCTCTCTCTCTCTCTCTTTGNTACAAATCTCTCTCTCTCTCTCTCTCTCTCTCTCTCTCTCTCTCTCTCTCTCTCTCTTTGATTGATTATCTTTCTAATTTAGAGGTTTTATTTAAAATATATTTGGATTCCTATAATTAGATGCATAATCGATTGGAAGTTATCATTCATCCATTGAAGCCTTTGTTGCAGAAGAAGCATCATTTGCTAAATGCACTACCATTTGACCTCATGTACAACACAAATGTATACATAAAATAGATCCAATTTTTTCCTAATTGACTTTACACATATTTTCTGTGTGCCCATTGCACACCAAGGTGCGACTATTAGTTTTATTTTCTCTTTACTTTTTCCATTCATAGACATTGCCAGAATTTCATTATTTTTATTTGTTGGTTACTCCTTGGGAGTGGAAGCAATTCTAAAATCTCATCTACCTTTCTTAAGGACGTCAAATGTCTTCTTGTGTGATCTTCATTTTTATTGGGCAAGTGAATATGTATTTACCAAGGTAAGTTTCAAAATTCCCTTGTAATGCTATCAATGTAATGTGGATTTACTACAGTTTAAATTAAAAGAAAAAAAAACTTAAAATTAAAATGTGTAGCATTAGCATACCTCTTATATACTTAAACTAAAATCAAAACATTATAATTTTATATATAGTAATTATTATATGTTTTATGTATTGACAATTACCAAATATAATTTAAAAAAAAAATGAAATCATATATAGTTTATATAAAAAAATTATAATATTTATTATTATTATATATTTTATTTTAGTAAATAATGTTAATACTAAATATATTATTAAATGAACTTTCTAATTGAATACTTTGATCGTCAACTACAACTTATGGTGTGGAAAAAAATGGAGCGCAACGGCTATGGAAGAAGAAATTTTTGGGGAAACTAGTCGGCTCAAGACAGGTTACAGAAGGATTCTCGCTAGAGATCACATTCCAAATAAATTCCTCACAACGGATTCTTTTGGAGAAAAAATTGAATCGACATTCTAGAGGGCTTTCAGAGTAATGAGGAACATCGGAGAAGGTCGATCAATCTTCAGGCCCAAAATGGTTCTAGGAAGCATAGAATTAAAAAAAATGGGGAATGACGGCTGCCCAGACAAGATCTAGCCCAAAACTCTAATAGAAGAAGGAATGGTGGGAATCGGGAGCATTCAACATGGCGATCAAATGGATCTTTGTTGCAACCTGACAAGTTCAGCTTCAAGCAGATAGAAGATAAGTTCTGGCATCCTAAGGATTCAGAAACAATCCCCCCAAAGTACAAATGGTCTCTCCAGCTCCATGAGAGGTTATTAAGGTAGATAGCACTATCATTGTTAGGACCTCTTCATTATTGATTGAGAATAAGCAGCAATGGGAGGAATCTGTTATTAGATTGCAAGATACTGCTTTTTTTATGAAATGGTTAGGCCCATGGCCATCCTTACTAAAGATTCAAACCTGGATAGAGGCTAACTGGGGAAGGGATTTTTAAATCAAAACCCTATCAAATGAGTTCTTGTTAATCATTTTCCCAACAAAAATGGATAAAGAATGGATTGTAAAAGGTGGGTCATTCACCATAGATAGGAAAGGCATTTACATCTGTGATTGGAGGCCTAATTTCAATCAAGATAAAGAAGAAGTGGAAAACATAGCAGTCTAGCTGAAGCTTAGAAACCTTCCTTGGGAATATCAAAATGTAGAAACCCTTAAGCTTATTGGAAACTCTGTTGGAAAATTTTTAACCTCTGAGGAAATGGTGGATAAGAATGAATTTTATATTTATTACAAAATATTGGTTAAAATAAATTTTTTTTATGAGATTCCAGAATTTGTAGTGCTCGGGTCAAACAAGGGAGAATGGAGATTGAAAATCGAGATTGAAGAGGCTAACCTATGCACAAAAGTAGTGAAAGCTAATGAAAAAGGTAAAGCCTTGGTAGTAAATCATATTTTGGATTTGATCAAACTAATAGAAAGCACTAGAATTTGACAACCCCTGTGGTAAATTAAATTTGAAGAAGAGATGGTGGATATTAGATCCTTAGGGGCAGAGATTAACTCACAAGCAACCTTCACTCAGGCTATTTCAGATAATGAAGGCAGATTGGATGGTGTTACTGTCAGCCCTATTCTTGGGGGAAATATAGAGAGCGATCTCTCTACCCATGTAGTAAGTGAAACCCCTTTTGATTCTCATAAGGATAGACACTCAGAGTTAAATGAAGGAGTGGTGGTGTCTGTAGGCCGGATATAGGGGAGGCAGGTATGCAAACCCCCAAGAGATTCATGAAAAGGTCAACTGATAGAGGATGCAAACCAGAGTTCACAACTGTAGGTGTTTACCATTCTGAGAATGAAGATCAAAATATAGAGGGTGAGGACTTTGAACAAGCAGATCAATGCAAAGATATCCAAATTACCCCTATTCATAATCTGGATGAATCCATGGAAGAAATGAAGGATAAGGAGGAAAAGGATTAGATTTTTGAGTTTGAAGAGGGAATTACAGATGCAATAAAGGATGATTTTGGATTATTAGATCAGATAAACCTCATTGAAGAAAGAAACATCAGTCAGTCTCAATCCTTGCTCACCAAACCTAACATCAAAGATAAAGGGAAAAGATGACCAAGGTCGGTTAAGGCCAAACTGGCCATTGTTGGTAGTGCAACAAACTAGTCTAAATTGACTAGATCGAGAAGATTTGGCTCCTCTTCCCGACAGCTATGAATCTCCTCTCATGGAATGTCAGTGGCTGCAATGCCCCTGACAAAAGGTGCTTGGTCAAAAGATGTCTTTATCAAGCCTAACCTGATGTGGTTTTCTTACAAGAAACAAAGTTAAGTGGTTTGGGTGTGCAACAATTTACTAGGAAATTTCATTTACGGGAATGTCTGTTTATAGATGCTGAAGGTGCATCTAAGGGGATGGGTATAATGTGGAAGGAAGCAGGGGTAAAATTTAGTAAGATAGAAAAAGGAAATAACTCGCAGCTTTTTTAGATCCATTCTTTTCAACACAAGATTACCTTTTTTTCTATTAATATTTATGGCCCTTGTAACCCCTTAGGAAAGAAACAGTTATGGAGGTCCCTCACTGACGTAATTTCAAGAATGAAGGATAGCCTCTTTATGATAGTAGGGAATTTCAATGCCATTCTGTCTCCAGATGAGAAACTTGGGGGAAAGGGATGGATAGGTCAGAGTCAGCGGGATTTTGCAAATTTTGTAACTTCAAATGAATTACAAGATGTCGATTTAAAAAATGGAGCCTTTACTTGGACTAATAGAAGTAAAGGTTTCACAAATATTACTGATAAGTTAGACAGGTTTCTCCTGGGAGGGGCCTAGGTGGAAACTAATTGGCTATGTCAAGCTCAAATACTACCTATTACTGGTTAAGATCATTTTACGATATGTCTTAGAATTATTGAAGATGTTGTTCCTGAATGAGCTCCTTTCAGGTTTGAGAAGATGTGGTTATGATATCCTGACTTCTAGGAGATGATTGAAAGATGGTGGAAATCTGCTCCAAAAAGATCTGGTAATTATGCTTTCATCTTTTTAAAAAAAATGAAATTCATTAAAGAGAATTTAAAGATCTGGAATAGGGAACATTTTAAGAATATTTTTGAGGAGAAATACAAACTGGAAGTAGAATTGGCTACTCTGAATGAAGTTACTGTTGCTGGTGGGATGGACTTACATAATTTCAATCAAGAGATAGAGTTAAGGAAGAAATACTCTGAGATCTTGAATAGAGAAGAAACAAACTGGAAACAAAAATCTAGAGAAACATGGCTTAAAGAGGGTGATAGAAACACGAAGTTTTTCCATAATTCAATAAAAGGCAGAAGATCTGTAAATAAAATTTTTTCCATCAAAGATACTCAGGGCACTCTACTCACTGAACTAGATCAGATTAATGAGGTTGCAATCAGGCACTTCTCTTCGATCTTTGCAAAAGAAGTAGAGGAAGGGGAGGAGACAAAGGATTTTTTGGAGGTAATCCCTCAGCTTATCTCTATAGAATAGAATAAGTGGCTTATGTGCAACATCAATGAATCTGAAGTGAAAAGGGCCCTTTTTAATATAAAGAGTGATAAAGCTCCGGGGCTAGATGGTTTCCCTGCCTTATTTTTCCAAAAAGAATGGCATTTTATGGGAAGAGAGTTGTGTGAAGTGGTCTAGGAGTCCCGGAAAGGAGGTTTCATTTTCAAGGATTTTAATAACACCTTTCTAAATTTAATCCCAAAGAAAGGGAAGAAGGAATCCTTTGATGATTTTAGACTAATTTCCCTATGTAATACTGTCTACAAAGTAATAACAAAAGTAATGGCTAATAGGCTAAAAATTGTGCTACCTACTTTGATTTCAGAAGAACAGAGTGGATTTTCTCCAAGATGCTCTATTTATGAAGGAATAATAGTAGTGCACAAGGCCATTCATTATGTTAAGGCTGGAAAAACTACTAGCATGATGGTGAAATTAGACATAAGGAAAGCTTATGATAATGTGAATAGAAACTTTCTGATCAAGGTGCTCAACAAATTTGGTTTTGGAAAATCATGGTGTGACTGGGTTTACAGTTGCATGTCAACCACTAGGCTGTCAATATTGGTGAATGACAGCCCCCAAGGTTTTTTTGATACTTCTACTTGCATTCGGTAGGGAGACCCTCTCTCTCCATTCTTGTTCATCATCCTAGCCGAAGCACTAGGTAGGTTCATCGATAAAGCCAAAATGTTAGATGATTGGAAGGGTCTAAGAGTAGCTAGGGGTCTAGATGTCATCACTCATCTACAATTTGTAGATGATACTTATCTCATGGGAGAAGCCTCAGCCCATGAAGAAAGAATTATTAAATCTACCCTTGATACTTACAGTAAGTCTTCCGATCAGGCTATCAATTGGGAGAAGGCAAAGATTTTATTTTTTAATACAAATCTCCCTACACAACAACATATAACCAGGATCCTTGGTATGAAATTTGGTTCTCTCCCCAACAAGTATTTAGGCATTTGGCTTTTTGCAGGGTCCTCTAAAGCAAGTTTATGGAAAGATTTAATAGATAGTTGTGTTAAGAAAATGGAAAGCTGGAAAGGTAAATGGATCTCTTATGTTGGATGCATTCTTATGCTCCAATCAGTTATTTTAGCCATTCTTATATTTTCTATGAGCTGCCTCAAGATCCCAATCAAGGTGCTGAGATATATTGAACAACGCATGTGCAAATTCTTTTGGAATGGTGGTCAAGAAGAAGAAAAAATACCATTAGTTTCATGGGATACTATATGCACTTCAAAGAATAATGGAGGTGTTGGGATCCATAAGTGGCAGTTGATTAACAAAGCCTTAGGAGATAAACTTGGTTGGGATATCTACACCAACCCTTCTCAACTCTGGGTTAGAATTCTAAAAGCTAAATACCTAGATTCTAGAGAAGACCTACGCATTCTCATAGTTCAAAATCCTCCCAAGGGTTCCTCAGTTTGGAACTTCATTTTAGAATGTAGACCTCTTGTAATTAACCATTTATCCTAGCAAGTGGGAGATGGACAAAATGCACTGTTCTGGAAGGACTCATGGAATGGCAGACCAACATTGATAGAAACTCAACACTCAAAGGGAAATTATTGATAACTTTAAGCAGATATGGGGAGATAAGGTTAAATATTACATGGTACTAAAACTGAGCCCTTTAGGACAACAATGGGGATGGAAGGAGACAGCTACTACAGGCTTAGGAGCTAAATTATGCTCTAAAATGAATGCAATTTTTACAACAAGATCTCTATCCCTAGTAAATAAGAAGGATCACATTATATGGTGTGCTACAAAGAGTGGTAATTACTCTACAAAATTGGGCTATCACCTTCTAGCAAGGGAGGAGAATAAGATGGATTGGCCCTTTAAACTATGTTGGGATAATTATGGCTTACCTAAAGAAGGTGCATTTTCTTGGTTAGCCATCCAAAATAGGATTCTTAAAAATGATAGGAGAAGGAAGTATGGATTTGGAGGCCCTTCAAGATTCCCATAGTGTGAACATGCTAATGAGGATGTAAATCATCTTTTAGCTCATTGTGATTTCTCTCATCAGTGTTGGGAAAGGATAAAGTCAAGACTAAACTTCATAGGCCCCCTGCCTTATTCTATTTTAGATATTTTCAAAGGATGGTATATCCACCCTTGGAAATATACTCTTTCAAGAATTTGGACTATCTGTCCTGCAATTATCATTTGGGAAATATGGAAGGAGAGGAATTGAAGGGTGTTCAGAGAAGTGTCAGAATTACTAGAGAGAATTTTCCATAGGATTAATGTGGTTATAGAAGAAGTAATGAGCTCGACAGTCATCAAATTAAAGGCTAATACCATCTTTACAACATGGGATAGCTTAATACAGTGACATTGGCCAGGGATTAAAATAAGGTATAAAATGATGGAAGTCTATCAGGAATAATTAAAACTTGCAAAGATGATGTTAGATGGGTTCCTCCAGATACAGGTTGGATAAAAGTAAACTTTGATGGCTCATCAAAGGGAAACCCTGGGATATCTGGAGTAGGAGCCATTGCTAGGAACTATAAAGGTGAATTTTTAGCCTTTACAGCTAAAATGTTAGAGGATGGATCTAAAAATATTGCAGAAGCTCAAGCAGCACTATTAGCTTTAAAAGTGGGGAAGGTGTTAGGGGTGGAAAAAATTCATTTAGAAGGGGATTCTAAAAAAAAGAATCAATCTAACACCTAGTATGTCAATTACATTATCATGGAAATAAGTGAATTCTTGCAGGAGCATAAGGAATTTAAAATTTCTCACACTCTACGTGAGGGAAATACTGAGGCAGATAAGGTTGCTAATTGGGCAACTACTTTTGAGAAAAGAAATGATTAGATTTTTTATAACTTTTCTACTCTCAACTTATCTGATTTAAGTCTAAATTTGAAAGGGAGATTAATTAACATCTATTAATGCCACCACCTTTTCAAAGAGAGGTAATCAAATCTTTAAATTTTAAAATGTAAAACTTGCTCATCTGCCTTTCTTGAAGTAATAAGAGAATGCATCATTGCGGGATCAATTACCAAAAGGGTAATGATTTTAGAAGGACAAAAAGATGATGTGATTAGTTATTTTTATGAAGGGAATTTATGGCACAAGATGGAAAAATGAAAGAAAGGTCACTTCACACAAATTTCAGTGAAGGCAGAGCAAGTCACTTGGCTGGGTCTTTAAAACCATAGCAAAGTCACAGTTTTTTTTCAAATTGCAATGTTGTTGCATTGATAAAATTACTGCGATAATGGAAGAAAACTTTAGCCTCGACTCTGAGAAGAAAATGAAGGCCTTTAAAGGCCCAGTCATTCATGAAAGAATTAAAGGGTTGCTGAAGGTAAAATCTGAGAGGATGATAGCTACTATTCTGAAAGTTATCGAAACACAATTCCAAAGTAGGAAGGTGAAGAGACAGACTAACCAGGATGTCATCATAATTTTTATGGATTGGGGTTTGGAAATCTGGGAGAGCACTAATGAATTGGGCCGAATCACTAATTCTCTGTTTGAGAAGGACATTTTAGGTGACTTGGACTCAATTATGGAATGGTCAGTACCTGACATTGGGCAAGATATCTCAGAGTGTTTTGAGGATGAAGATGACGCTCGATGTTATGGACTTATTCCCTTTCTGTGATGGCAAGCACAAGTGGACAAACCTTATATGTATCAACAAGCAGTGGAAGGATGGAATGAGATTAAGGAAGAATTGAGGAATCAATCCCTTATGGTTAATGCGCAGGTAGCAGCAACTCTGGTGAACGTGTCAAAGAAGAAGAGGAATCCCCATGGCCATGGTAAAAGGAAGGTTGGTTTACTATAGAATCCTTCCATATAGTTTGTTGATGAACCCTTTTTGAAGTGATAGTTGATAGAGGCAATAAAATGCTAATGAAAGTCTGAAGTTGTGGGAGCGCTGAAAGCTCGGAGGAACGTGCATCTACCCACATTTTTGTCAGGTGGAAGGTCCCTTTTTTTGCTACCATTTTTACACAGATATTTCATATGACCCAGGATGTATAGTGTTCAGCTTAGTCACAGTAGCCATGGTTAATAGGCTTAAAGAGCCTCAATTTTTATACATGTATTGTCAATGATTAGTGGGTTATACTTCTATAATTTAAAAAAGTTGTCATAAGCAAATAGACTTTTATTCAGATAGGTAGGATGAAAGTGTGATATTGTAAAGGAGCGATGACTCCTATAGATGAAATAGTCTGGAAGTTTCAAGCTATTATAGTTGCTGAAGGTATAATGTAATCTTTTTATTTTATCAATACAAAAAACACCATTACCGACCAAAAAAAATACTAACTATATTATTAATATAAGATAATAAAATTATATATTTAAATATGTTCATTGTTTGATTTTATTTAATTATAATTTTGTATTATAAATATGATTATTATATATTCTATGTATTATTAATTATTAATTATAAATTTTATTTTTTTGGTCGGTAAGATTTTTTTATATCTATTAAAATAAAGAAAAATACATCATTCGACATCCATCTACATTTATCTATTATTGATCATATTGGGAATTTACCCATCTATCATTCTTTATCAGCTATATATCTATCTATACTTCTGCTAACTATAACCATGATTCCAGTTACAAATGATATAATCATTAAAAACATCTTTCAAAACATCAAAAAAGACATCTATTTAAGGATGCACCTTTGTCTGCATCCACTTCTTCTGCCTTTAACGCATGACTAGGTTTGCAAAATTTTTTTTTGTCTATCCTCCAGCCTAGTTGACAGTAAAAAAAACCCAAAATCAGAGCTTCATATCCTCCTTAATCCACCATCTCTGCATTCCTTTGACCTCCTCTCTTGTTTCATTGTTTGTGAGGCAAGTTCTAGTTGAAGAAGTCTGCAATTGTCCTAGCTCAAGCATTCTACATTGCCAGTTCTACTGTAACCCTTTGCCACCACTCCATCACTCTACTGAACATCAATGGTCTGTCGACATTGGCTCTCCACCTCAAGAATGGGATAACCCCATATCTTTTACCCTCCTCATCATCTTCAAAACACATTGATATAACAGACCCAATCCTTGGAATAGCCCATTCCAGGATGGAATCCAACCACTCTAAAACATCTCCTTCGAACAAAGCCCTAGTTACCCTGCTCACTTCCTCCACACTCCTATTAATTTCCAAACCCCAAGCTATGAAAATTGAGATTCCGTCCAAATTCATGCGTCGCTTTATCTTTCTTTCTTGGAATTGTTCCCCTATCACAAATATTACTACATCCACCATTTCATCAGTTTTAATTTTTACTAATCCCTGAATCCTTTCTTGACTAGCTAACCCCTTAAAGGCTTTCATTTTCTTCTTTGAATCAACACTAAAGTTTTCCTCCATTATCCCCACTTTCATGATTTCCTATTTTGACTGCAACTTTGCTCTTCTCAAACACCAAAATAGTAAGTGATTTTCTTTCTTGTCTATGGTTTTTAAACACTTCTACTTTGCTTGCTACTTAATCCATCCAATTTATCATATTTAAATTTTTATTAGGAATCCCTCAGTGATCATTAAGACATCACTAAACCTGTCCCATCCAAAGCCATCAGGCAGTCCATCCTCACTATGACATCATTCTTTCTTCATTTTGTCCTTTCATCGTCGGTTGATATATGTGATCTTTCAAGATTTTCTCCACCTATCTTATGTTACCTCAAACATATTCAATTATCATTAAGAGTGATCTTACTCATGTCTTCCCAAATGATATCATGGGGTAAATTAAATGTGCATGCCCAATTTGCCAACTTTTCAGCTTCATGATTACCTTCCCTCAATGTGTGAGTTATTTTGAAATCATTATATTGATTTAACACTTGACATACTTCCTTTAAAATATTCTGAATTCTCCAAGTTTAAGAGTTGTTCCTTTTTATTGCATCAATTACAATTTTTGAATCACCTTCAATTTGCACTTTTTGTAATCCAATCCTCCTCCCAAGTTTAACCGCTAGTAAGGCTACTTGTATTTCCACCACATTATTTGTTCCTTCCTGTAATTTCATTGCAGCCATAACTAGAGTGTTTCCGTTCAAATCCTGAGCTATTGCACCTGCTCCCAAAATTCCTGGATTTCCCTTTGAGAAACCATCAAAATTTACTTTGACCCAACTAGAATCCAGAGGGATCCAACCAACATCCTCCCTGCAATTTCTCCTTTTTAACACTATATTACCATCATTTTTATATCTGATTTTAATTCCTGGCCGCGACAGGTGGATATTTCTCTCCCATAGGGAGAAAATTGAGCTAGGAGTTTTATTACTTACCACTGAGCTCATTACTTCAATTGAAACATCAATCCATTTCATAATCCGCTCTATTTCTGCCATATCATGGAAAATCCTTTTATTTTTTGCCTTCCATAGCTCCCATATTACAATAGATGGGCATACTATCCATAATTTGGATAATGTTGATTTTTGTGTGTGAGTCAGCCAGCATTTGAATAAATCCAAGAGAAGATTTGGTAATGGCCCTACCCAATTTAACTTCCTTCTAATCATGTCCCAACATTTTCATGCTACCCTACATTGAACAAGCAAGTGATCCACATCTTCACAAGCATTTTACACATCAGACATATGCTTGGGCCAATAAATCCATACCTTTTCCTTCATTCCCTTGTTAGTATTTTCTTTTCGATAGCCAACCATGCAAATTCCCCTGCCTTTGGAAAACAATCTTTGTCCCAGCATAATTTCTATGGCCATCCCACAATTTCCTCATCCCTTGCTAATAAGTTGTAGCCAAGTTTTGTAGAATATTGTTCACTTTTAGCAACACACCATATGATTTCATCTTGGTCATGATGGAGGGTGATATGTCTCTCTCCTATAATATTTTCCCACTGTTCCTTTTGAACCTCATCCAGCCCACAGTTGTCAATTTCTTTCCAGCACCATTTCTCACCCATCGGTCCATCCCTCTTCTCCATATAGTCTCAAAATTTATCTCCCCAGGTGTTTTTCAAAGTCCTAATAAGATCAATTAAGTTATTGTCAACAGCTAATACCGGTAGCCCATTCTAGGAGTCCTCCCAAAAAGCAGCTCCTCTACCATCACCAATCTGCCATGTTAAATGATTACACACCACTGGCCTGCATTCTAAAATAAATTTCTAGATAGCAGACCCCTTTGGAGGATCCCTTATAGTAAAGATACATTTGTTGTCCATTGAGTCCAAGTATTTACTTTTCAGAATCCACACCCATAGCTGAGAGGATTTGGAGTAAATTTCCCATACCAATTTTTCCCACAAAGATTTATTAATCAGATACCAATTTTGAAGACCAGCTCCACATTTATTCTTTGATTTGCATATCGTGTCCCATGCCACTAAAGGGATTTTTGTTTCCTCATGTCCTTCATTCCAAAAAAACCTTCTCATATGTTGTTCAATATATCTTAGAACCTTTATAGGGATTTTCAAACAGCTCATAGAAAATTATGGGATGGCCGATATGACTGACTGCAACATGAGAATACGGCCTGCATATGTAATCCACTTCCCTTTCCAGATTTCCATTCTTTTCACACAGCTATCAATGAGATCTTTCCAAAGGTTTTCTTTGGATGATCCTTCAAACAGAGGGATTCCCAAATATTTACTTGGTAACACTCCTACCTTCATACCTAGGATTCATTATTAATTATAAATATTATGCATACTATTTTTATTTTTTTGGCAAGTTAATAGCTGGGTTGGGCCAACACCCTTTGTATTATATATAAAAAAGAGTTTACATTATTCTATTTCTTACAGGTTGTGTCATATATGCCATAACAAATTCATCTAAATAACTACAACTGCATTGTTTCAAAATTGGAGCCATCTACACCCATACCTATTAACCATACACAACATCTATACCCTTCTTTCTTGATGACCATATAGTCTATATAGTTACTATCTATCTATTTATAACAAAAAAACTAACATTATGTAATAAAATGTCATAGTAGTACATGACAATAGAAAACTTAACTTGTCCTTATTCTCTTCACATCCTTGGAGCCATGAATCGTCATCTTTGGGGGGTCCTCTACATTCATATCCTTGCCCCTTTTTTCTATTGCATTTTCATTCTCTTGCCATGCGTTATGTGAGCAATTACCGAGAAATCTAGTCCACAATGCATACGAGTTAGACCTTTGGCCACCTCCTCAATATCTCTAGAATCTTCTTCTTCTATCCATTCCTCTCCATAGTTTGACAACATCGACACCTCATTCTCCTCATCCTCTTGATCATTGTCACTATTGACCCATACATCTTCCCTTTCTTTGTAGGCTTCGATCCACTCCTTTGGTCGGGATGGAAGGATATTTGCCAAATATTGTAGGAACTCCAAGTTTCTGTCAATTTCCCCAAGCCTTTCCTCTAGTTCTTCCATCTCCACATGCATAATGAGTGGAAGTTTATGAATTACACCCCTATGTCCACACCCCTTACTTAGGTAGTAATGTTGTAGCATGGGCACCATGTGGTTTTTGTCCATATTTTTCATTGCAACATCAATTTCTCTGAGGAAGGCTTGTTTGAAGAGTATTTGATAGAGCTTCTTTGCCTTTGACTTCGCTACCCCTCAAATCAATGCAAAAGAAAGAAAAATTGCAGTTATATCAATCATGTTGACATGATATTTGTGATAATACCACAAAAAATCTCATCCCAACACCATCTTCATGGCATGTAGGACCAATGAATCTTTACCGAGAGGACCAAATATGTCATTTACTTCTTCTAAGATGGACATCACAAGCTTTGTGGACTCCAAACTGATTGTCATGTCTATCTCTCCTTTCCTTTCTTGCAAATTGTTTCCCAAAAACTATGACTCACACCATGATGTTCCCAAGTATATGTAGCCTCCAACCTCCAGTCTTCGTACTTTGAAATCTTGCACTATCAATTTGCACACTTTGTCTATTAATGATATAGTATGTTATTTCCAAAAAAACTAGGATGTGTACTTTCCAATTTATTTCATGATGTTATTCTTCATTGTTGATTGTCATCTTTCACATGATATGTCATCACATGATGACATAATATTTTAATTCCTTCTATTCTTTCCACATTCTGAAGTGACAAATATTATGTATATTATTATTATTATTATTAAAATCAATAAAATAAAATTTAATAATTATAATTGATCAAAAACATATAATATCAAATTATTTATAGTTTAATCATCAATAAAATCTTAGAATTATTGTTAGAATAAAATCTTCAAGGGATACAAATTAAAATAACTAGAAAAAAATCTATTTTTAAAACTTTAAAGAAAATTGAACAAATAAAAATGGCTTTTTTTTGGCTCATAGATATAACAATAGAAATCTCTCTCTCTCTCTCTCTCTCTCTCTCTCTCTCTCTCTCTCTCTCTCTCTCTCTCTCTCTCTTGNTCTCTCTCTCTCTCTCTCTCTCTCTCTCTCTCTCTCTCTCTCTCTCTCTCTCTCTCTCTCTCATGAGCATGAGCATGAGCATGAGCATGAGCATGAGGTCGACTCATACTCTTGCTAAAGTGGGGGCTAAATGTACCATCCTAAAAAGTAAGAACCCTTATCAGGTGTTCATTGTAAGCCACATTGATTCCATGTCCTTCTAGTACTTATGCATCCTTCAAATCAACTTTATGTTAGAATAGTCCCAAAGGATAACTGAGAGGGGGGGTGAATTAGTTATCAGTAACTTTAATTATCTTTTACTTCCTTAACTTCAGAATACAAAAAAGTAAATGCTTAATCAAATAACACAGTACACAACACACAATTTGATTACGGGGAAACCAAATGGTAAAAAACCCGGTGGGAATTAGCACCCACAATGAACTATACTTATTTATAGTAATCCCTGTTAGAAGATATTTTAACCCTGTTAGGAGTTGCACTTTACAATGCAATAAGTATAGTGACCTAGTTAAGGGTCAGACCCTGTTAGGAGTCTTTTACAAATAACTCTGTTAGGGGTGGTGGACTCACTGTCCAAAAGCTCATTGCTTAATGGTGAAGGAAACAACCTTCTGTATAAAAGATATGCACTATATCTGATGATGAACTATAGAGTAGACCTGTTGTCTTGATCAGTTCCAGTGTATTAAAATCTTTCACTTCTTCTTCACATAGACTCTTGATGAATGAACCACATCTTATATTCTGCTCTATACATCTTTTGTCTCTTTTCGTATCATTCACACTTAGCGTATCACAAATGACTTGCTATAAGTATCTTCCCCAAAGTATGAGATCATGGGACCTGTAAGAAAACTCTTCATAACATCCTTGTCGACTCTACTAAGCATGCAAGCATAATTACAACCGCGTAAGTATAAACTGAATAGACGCGACGTTTCACTAAGTTGGCCTCACCAAATCATCTCTAACTTTGCAATATTCTTGAAACACGTTTGGAACCTTTAGATAACTATCATCAAATCATAACTAATCATGAATATACACATGCATATCCTAAAGATAGGTGCACTCAAGAAACACGTTACATACATCGACTCTAAACAAATACTCTTCCAGAACTGTAACTGCCAATAACAAAATTACACAACTTGACTGAAAAATAATATCTGGATTTGTGTGTATGAACATAACACAATAAACATGTCTACAACATGTATCTAACCACGCAAGTCTTCATTTCATCATTCTTATAAGTACATACAGAATGATTGTTGTGTATTATATGTTGTCATCAATGATAAACATACAATCAATCAACTACTCAGAATCAAATCTCCAACACTTTATTTGTTCAAAACTCGAGGTTGGTTCTAAATTCTATGCATGATTTCCCATTTTTCCATCCTATCACATAATTCATTTTCAAATCTCCTGGCGAGATGTAATTTTTACTACCACTCCTTATCACTCTCCTCGACATCCTGGCAATTTTTGAGGCAATTTTACCTAGACTAGGTTGACCTAGTCAACCTTGTCCTGGACTAGGTCAACCAAGTTGACCTTGTCTCAAATTTTTGAGCTCAAACTTGGCCCGGGGCCCAATGGTGGGATTTTCTTCCAAGTTGTAAAATTACAATTGGCCTTGATGAAATTTGAGCCCTAAAATGTGTATAAAAGGCACACACTCCCCTCATTTTCACATATACAAGGAATTTATTATCATCCACTTTGCATTCAAGAGATCTAAGTGAAAGGAATAATTCATTAGTGAAGGCATCCATTATCAATCATTCAAGTGTAAGAAGCCACCAAGAGCCATCAATCATTTCAAATCTTTATTCCACCATACATTCAAAGCATTTCCTTCCAAAGATATAGCTTCTTCCCCCCATTGGAGGTCAATCAAAGGAGTTTATAATCAAGGAATGAGATATACATTCATCCATCAAGTCTTCTTCTCTTTCTTCCTTAATCCAAAATTTGTGGAAAACTACTTG
This sequence comes from Thuja plicata, assembly GCA_018584345.1. Classification (NCBI taxonomy): domain Eukaryota; kingdom Viridiplantae; phylum Streptophyta; class Pinopsida; order Cupressales; family Cupressaceae; genus Thuja; species Thuja plicata. The sequence goes on from MU227350.1 coordinate 132,279, forward strand.
AACATCTATCATTCAAGGGTTTGGTTTCATGATTTCCTATTGTTTTTTTTTGGATTCCAAGATATTGCATCAATGCTTGTGATCACCTCCAAAGGGGCATTGCATCATTTATGTATAAGATGATTTATGTTTCAGATCTAGATTCTATTTCATTTTTTGTTATGAAATTTCAATTTTATTTCAAGGTTAATTCCTAAATAGGGGTTTGAGAAAGGAAAACCCCTTTCCACAACCTTTTCCCCTTCTTTTATGTGTCCAAGAACAATTTCAAGAGTTATAGATCAGGATTTGGGAGTCTCAGACACAATCGGAGGTCCTCATAAAATTTTGTCAAATTTGGAGCTATTGGGGCTAGGTATCACAATGAACTCATCCAAGACTAGGTCAAACAAGTCGACCTCATCCTACACTTTTTGGAAAAAAATTGCACAAAAGATAGTTATAGGCATCAGATTCCTAGATCCGGAGTTACAACTAATTCTGACATTCTGACGACAGTCAAATTTAGATCTGAAGGTCAATCTTCCTCTTCTTTCTTCAAGGTGATTTCATTCCTTGTATGGTCCTCTAGAAATTACTTCATAGATAATATTTACTATCATTTACATATCACATCATTTTCTATAATAATCACAAATCCCCCCTTTTACATAGATCTTGCATTAGCACCCTTAATCTCTTGATTGTATTAATCAAATTTATATAAGGGTGGGTTTATATTTAATACATAATATGATTTGGTGAGTGATCTATATCCTAACATTGCTCACCATTTTATATTATACATCACCCAAGATCAAAATTGATGGGAACTATTTGGTTGCATATTCATTATTTATTCATGGTTTCGATAAGAGTGAGAAAAATGCTTTAGACACTATCATACTGCCACTAAGGGTTGGAATAGTTGTGATACTAACCTTGGTAGTTGTGATGCTAACCTTGGTATATGTCATGTTAGGGCCTCTTCCTTAGAATCTCCTTTTTGGTAGACCTTGGCTCCATGCCTTAGGGCTCTTTTCATCCAATTTGCACGGTTTTATTAAGTTTGTGGTAGATAATAAGGTAATCATAGACAAGGTTGATCCTGATATTATGCACTTGTGCCAAATGGGTGTTGTGGGTCAAACCTTGGTTTCTTCCACTTTTTATAATACATCCTATTTATGTCTCCCAATATGTCAGCATCTTCCTCTTTTGTACCACTTAAGGTGGACACCCAAAAGAAGGTTTTGCTAAAGGAAGATACTTTGAAAAAGTGGAACCTTCCTAAGGAAGATCATCCAAAGGTAGATTCACCTACACTAGAAGCTATTGAGGCCACCTCTATTGGATGATATCAGTTTCAGTTACTGATCATGTTGTTGATATTCATGTTTTGTCACTGATGTCAACATATATTTCTATGAAGAAGACAGACTGGCTACGTAACTGGATGGAGTGTACGGACACTGTATGGATGATTCAGAATGATCTAAGTTGGAATTACATAGAAGGATGTGTTTTGGCCTTATCCCTAAGGTCCCTTGAATTTATGTTACCTACTTTGGATGTTACAGTTGATTTAGTGAAGACTGGTTTTGTGGACTGTAATTGTGATTCTAGACAGAGCAAGTCTTTGTGTTTCAGGTATATCTTTTTGGCGAAGATATTTCAGAACTTGTGAGATTACTGATGGAAAGCTAATATATGATAGCGTAATGGGTTGAGTTTTATTGTTGATTGGATACTGATGATGTTAGCTGTGGCATGTATTATGGAGAAAACTTATTCCATGGCTGACTTCAGACATGTAGCATGTGAAATTAATTGTGAGCATGAATTGCGGATCTAGAAGTATATGTAATGTATTCTAAATATTTTATGCTTGTTATAGATACCATGCGTATCTTAGAAAGGGACTGTTTAATTATTTATATGATGGAAAGCCTTAATTGGATGACCTATTTAATTATGTATTAGGAAATCTTAAGTGGCCAACCTAATGAATTATTGTAAGATGGTATATATGAAAGATAAATTCTTGTGAAGAAGTGTGATAGAGAAAAGAAAGAGAAGTGTGGAAGCTGCGAATATTGTTGACTACTGGATACAAAGAAGAGTTGATACATCATTGGAATTGACCAAGCAAAGATAGTTGCTATCGGACAGTTCGCTGGAATGTATATTTTATTTATACACTTGATTCAGATTGTGAATCCTTGAGGGTGGCTTTAACATTATTTGGGCAGTGTGCCTTGGCAGTGAGCCTACTATTTTATTTGACTCCTAAGAGGGCATGTCTCCTAATAGGGAATGTGTAATGTAATGTTGTAACAAGCTCCTAATAGGGCTAATATCTTTTAATAGGGCTACTATACTCTCAATACATTATTTGTGGGTGTTAGTTCCCACCGGGGTTTTACCTTTAACAAGGTTTCCTCGACAAAAAATTTTGTGTTATGGTGTTAGCTATTACTATGTTATCATTTACATTTGTAGATTTGGTTTATAAAGTATAAAGTTTAATAATTTATATTACAACTGATTCACCCCCCCCCTCTCAGTTGTCTTGTGGACTGTTATTCCTAACAATTGGTATCAGATCTATTGGTCCTCAAAGAGAAAGTTTAATAGCTTGAGGTGATCTTGAAGATGACTTACTACAGGAAGGATAGTCCAAAGTTTGACTCTAAAAACTTTGACAGTTGGTAGAACAAGATGAGAACACATTTTCTATGTCTAGGAATTGATTACTGGATGATAACAAAGAAGAAGGAAAAGATAGTGACTGCGGATGAATTAGAGAAAGCTAGTGAAGATCAAAATAAGCTATTATCATGCAATATGGTTATAAGAGAATCTTTAATTAGTGCATTATCAGAAGGAGAATTTACTGAAGTAAAGGACTTGGACTCTGCACATGAAATCTGGTCAAGACTAGAAGCACTATATGTTGGAGACAAGTTTACAAAGCAAGCAAAGTTACCAAACTGGAAGACAAAGATGGAATCACTAAAGATGAGTGAAGATGAGAATATCCGAGCATATGTAAAAATAATTACTGAGGTAGTGGTATTAGGAACTCTGGAGGAACTTACAGTGAGGAAGAAGTTATTGCAAACATACTCAGATCTTTGACACTTGCATATAGAACCAAGGTTCAGGCCATAGAGGAGATCATACCTTTGACACCAAAATTCACCAGAGATATGTTGATTGGCAAGCTAACTACATTTGAAGCCGCGGAATTGGGAGACACTCTACCTAAGGTTGAGTTAGCATTCAAGGCAACCATGTACAAAAGCAAAAGAATATTACCTAGAAATGCAAGCACGAGCAGTAATGATCTAAGAGAAGAACTTGGAACCTATGTTGATGAATGGGAATAGATATAGGAAGAAGAAAGAAAGCTAGATGAAATCATTGCACTGATTTCCAGAAGAGAAAAGAGAGGTAAGGGTAAGTTTGAGGGAAAATTACCTTTGAAATGTTTTTCATGTAACAAGATCGGTCATTTTGCATCTAGATGTCCTACAAGAATTCCAAAGCACAA
>MU227350.1:135908-169443 GCA_018584345.1 Thuja plicata
TAGTATCCCGAGTTGAAAAGAAATCTGAATGGGTCATAGATAGTGGTTTTTCACATCATATGACTAGAGATAAAAATAAGTTTGTGAGTTTGAAAAGACATGATGGTGGTGTTGTTAGATTTGGTGACAGTACTCCTAAAATTATTATTGAAATTGGATCTATTTCCTTGGATGGAAAGAATAACATTGAAAATATATTACTTGTTGATGGACTTAAGCACAATTTGTTTAGTGTTGGACAGCTAGTGGACAAAGGTTATCAATTGAACTTCATAAATGGAAAATGTTCTATCAACAGAAAAATAGGAGACTTGATAGCATCTGGTACTAAATCCAAAGGTAATGTATTTGAATTAAACACATTTGAAGCTCCTTGTTTTGTTGCAAAGGTTGATGACAGTTGGTTATGACACATAAGATTTTGTCATGTTAATTTTGATAACATTGTGAAGGCAATTATGACAAAAGCAGTAAGAGATCTACCTATAATTGTAAAGCCATCTAACACTATGTGTAGAGAATGTGTTATGGGGAAACAGACTAAAAGCACCTTCAAGAGAAAAGCTTATTCAACAAAAGGGAAGTTGGATCTGGTGCATATAGATCTATGTGGTCCCACAAGAATAAGATCATACTATGGTGAAAGGTATTTTATACTCTTTGTTGATGACTTTTCTAGAATTATGTGGGTTACATATTTGAGAGAGAAATCTGAAGCATTTGACAAGTTCAAGTTATTCAAAGTGAAATTTGAGAATGAATATGGTTTAAAGATGAAATGTTTGAGATCAGATAGGTGAGGAGATTTTACATAAGAACTGTTTAATACATATTATGAAGAAAATGGAATACATAGACAGACTTCAACTCCTAGAACTCCACAATAGAATGGGATAGTAGAGTGAAGAAAAAAAACCATATTAGATGTTGCAAGGACTATGTTGCTGGAAGGAAATGTATCACATGTTCATTGGAGAGAAGAAGTTGGCACTGATGTGTACACATTAAACATAATTCAGATCATAGAAGGTACAAATAAAATTCATGAATTTTGGTTTGATCATGCACCTATTGTGAAATATTTCAGAATATTTGGTAGTAAATGTTATATCAAAAGAGATGATGAGATAGGCAATTTTGATGCTAGAAGTGATGAAGGAATATTTCTTGGTTATTCCACTAAGAGTAAAGCATATAAATGTTTCAATCTGAGACTAAGGAAACTAATTGAAAGTGCCAATGTGAGGATAGATGATAAATTTCAAATTCAGAAAAGAATGTATGATTATGGTCAGATAACAGAATCAAGAGAAGATGCTACTAAACCTGAAGGACCCTTGATGATCAAGAATTATATTGAAGAAGAAGAATAGGCTGAAGCTATAGAGACATTAAAGATACCAAGGTATGTCAAGAAAAACCACCTTGAAGACCAAATTATTGGTGATGCAAGAAAAGGGATAATGAATAGATCTAAAGTTAGAGATGATATCTGTTTGATTTCTCAAGTTGAACCAAAGACTACTGATGAAGCATGTAAAGATGAATCTTGGACTAAATCCATTGAATAAGAACTAGAACAGATAAAGAACAAAAATACTTGGGAATTGGTTCCAAGACCTAAGAACAAAATTGTGATTGGCACTAAGTGGGTATTTAGAAACAAAATGGATGAGGAAGGCACAGTGGTAAGAAAATTTGCTAGACTGGTATGTAAAGGCTACTCACAACAAGAATGCATAGACTATGAAGAAACATTTGCACCTATTGCTAGATTGGAAGCTGTGAGACTATTCCTTGCTTATGCTGCACATAAAGACTTCAAAGTGTATCGGATGAATGTGAAATCAGCATTCTTGAATGAAGATCTAGAAGAAGAAGTGTACATTGAGAAACCCGATGGTTTTCCTTTGATAGATGATGAAAACATGGTTTGCAGACTAAAGAAGGCACTGTATGGACTGAAACAAGCACCAAGGGCAAGGTATGCAAGGTTGGATAAACATCTATTTCATCTTGGTTTCAGAAAAGGTAATGCAGACAATAATTTTTATTTAAGAACTGATGAAGATGGAATCTTAATTATAGAAGTTTTTGTTGATGATATCATTTTTGGAGGAAATGATAAAATGAGTAAAAATTTTGCTAAAGAAATGGAGAATGAGTTTGAAATGTCAATGATTGGTGAGATGAAATTTTTTCTTGGTTTGCAAATTAATCAGAGTAATAATGGCATATTTATATCTCAAACCAAGTATCTTAAGGAAATGTTGAAGAAATTTGGAATGGAAGATTGTAAACCTGTTGGTACACCCATGGTGATAGGGAAAAAACTAACCAAAAATGATGAGACTCAAAGTGTTGGGAAGACTAAGTACAGATCAATGATTGGAGGTCTACAATATCTAACACACACTAGACCAGACATTACCAATGTAGTTGGAATAGTGGCTAGATATCAGGCAGATCCTAAAGAGACACATTTTGCTATTGTGAAAATAATTTTCAGATATTTGAAAGGAACAGTGGAATATGGATTATGGTATGAAAAATATGATGATTTTATATTGCATGCTTTTACTGATGTTGATTGGGCAGGTAATGTAGATGACAGGAAGAGCACAAGTGGTGGTGCATTTTTCCTTAGAAAGAGACTGGTTTCTTGGTTGAGAAAGAAGCAGAACTGTATTGCTCAATCTAATGCTGAGTCAGAGTATGTTGCTACTGGAATAAACTATACACAAGTTGCTTGGATGAAACAAATGCTTAAGGACATCAGAATAATTTTTAAAGAATCAATGGTTATCCATTATGATAACACCAGCACAGTGAATATGTCAAAGAATCCTGTAATGCATTCAAAGACTAAACATATTTCCATCAAGTATCATTTCTTAAGGGAGAAGGTAGCAGATAGAGAGATTAAATTGGAGTATATTAGCACAAAGGAATAGATAGCAGATATATTTACTAAACCTTGCCAAAATATGCTTTTGAATATCTCAGAGGCATAATTGGGGTGATGGTACCTCCCAGTGAAAAATAAATGATGCAAATGTGCATCAGTCCAATGGATCTTAGAGCTATATCATTCTCTGGACTTGATGTATGGATCTACTCCTTAGTGGGAGTGATTGCAGGAGAATACTATGGAGTACATTTGGGTGATCTTGCACCTAGCTAATTGGACATGAAGATTTGAAAATTCTACATATTATAGAAGACTACATATGAATTATGGCACCCTATGCCATTGCTACCAAAGGGGGAAGAAATCTATGTGAAAATCCCTACTATTTTGGGGAGATTTGTGCTGAGGATATTGAGAAGATTGTATTGAGAGTGAGTACTTTTGGGTTGATACATATGGATTTTACCATATGTTTCTATCAATGCAAAAGGGGGATATTTTTGGATGATATCAGTTTTGGTTACTGATCATGTTGTTGATATTCATGTTTTGTCACTGATGTTAACATATATTTCTATGAAGAAGATAGATTGGCTACATAACTGGATGGAGTGTACAGACACTGTACGGATTATTCAAAATGATTGAAGTTGGAATTATGTAGAAGGATGTGTGCTGACATTATCCCTAAGGTCTCTTGACTTTATGTTACCTACTGTAGATGTTACATTTGATTTAGTGAAGACTAGTTTTCTGGACTGTAACTGTGACTCTGGACAGAGCAGGTCTCTATGTTTCAGGTATATCTTTCAGGTGAAGATATTTCAGAACTTTCAAGCTTACTGATGGATAGCCAACATATGATAGCATAATGGGTTGAGTTTGATTTTTTATTGGATACTGATGACGTCAGTTGTGGTGTGTATTCTGGAGAAAACCTATTCCCTGGCCAACTTCAGACATGTAGCATGTGAAATTAATTGTGAGCATGAATAGAGGATCTGGAAATATATGTAATGGATTTTAAATGTTCTATACTTGTTATAGATACCATGTGTATCTTAGCAAGGGGCTATGTAATTATTTTTCTAATGGAAATCCTTAATTGGCCGACCTAGTTAATTATGTATTAGGAAAGCTTAACTGATTGTCCTAATGAATTATTGTAAGAGGGTATATATGAAAGATAAATTCTTGTGAAGTGTGATAGAGAAAAGAAAGAGAAGTGTGGAAGCTGCGAAGTTGCGAAGCTTGTCAACTACTAGATACAAAGAAGGGTTGATACATCATTGGAACTGACCAAGCAAAGATAGTTGCTATCTGGCAGTTCGTTGGAATGTGTATTTTCTTTATACACTTTATTTGGATTGTGAATCCTTGAGGGTGGATGTAACCTTCTTTGGGTAGTGTGGCTTGGCAGTGAGCCTACTATTTTCTTTGACTCCTAACAAGGTCTGTCTCCTAACAAGGACTGTGTACTGTAATTTTGTAACAAGCTCCTAACAGGGCTAATATCTTTTAATAGGGATACTATACTCTCAATACATTATTTGTGGGTGTTAATTCCCACTAGGGTTTTACCTTTAACAGGGTTTCCTTGATAATAAATATTGTGTTATGGTGTTAGCTATTACTATGTTATCATTTACATTTGTAGATTTGGTTTATAAAGTATAAAGTTTAATAATCTAGATTACAACTGATTCACCCCCCTCTCAGTTGTCTTGTGGACTGTTATTCCTAACAACCTCTACTGAATTAACTTCTAAACCTTCTTCAAATGAGAGCAATGCATATTTGGGTGATGATCAAGGAACCTTAGATTTTTTTAATTCTCATGTTGATGAATATAAGGCAAACCCCATCAACTAAAACATTTCAAAGATCTCTATTTTTTTTGGCTACAAAAGAATATTATGCTTCCACAAATGCTACATAAAGTTTTCATGTTGATAATATTTTCTACACAAATCCCCCAACTTTTAAGGAACTTTAGTCAATCTATGGACTAGGGTATGAGTCAATTTCAAAATATGACTATGATGGTAGAGTTTTTAGTCCTAATGTAGAAGGTATTTGAGTTCCTCTAGAACAAGATAATTGACACCACAACATTGGACTTGAATATCACACCACACCCCATAAGGAAAAACCATGAATAAATGTTAACATGATTATTATTGAACATATCCCCTTTGAGTTAGTTCACCCTGAGTACATTGACACTAGTGCAAACTCTAAGGGGGTTCTAGTAGAAGTGTTCTCAAAGGAATCTCTATAATAATTCCTTGATGCTTATACTAGCCAGCTACATCACCACCATAAACACCAATTCCCTTATTGCTTGAAAAGCCAAGCATTCTTTGGGGAATATATCAGAGACATTAATGAGTGGGAAAATTTGTCTCACAATGGTGAAACTACTCTGACACCATAGCTTGAAGATCATAATACCCTTATTAAAGGAGAAACTATTGATGTCATAATGTACTTGAAACATCTTGAGAGGATCAAAACATTGGCTAGTATCTTTTTGGAAAGGAAACCAAGTAAAATGCCAATCTTCTACATAAAGTTTTTGATGTTTTTTCTTGGTCATACAAAGACATGCTCGATATTAATGAGTCCATAATAGTTAATTATATTGTGTTATGTCCTAATTCCATCCCTGTAAAGAAAAAGATCCAAAATATGAATCCTAGGATCACCTTGTTACTCAAGACCAAGATAGAAAAGATTTTGAAACTATATTTTATCCTTCCTATTAACTACTTGCCTTGGATATCCAAAATAGTTAATGTCATTAAACCTGATGGGCATATTTGTATTTGCATTAAGTTTTGAGATATAAATAAGGCTTCCTCAAAGGATGACTTCAAACTTCTTATTATTTAAATGTTTTTTGATTCAACAACAGACCATGCATTATTGTCCTTTATGGATGGCTTCTCGGGTTACAATCATATTTGTGTCAATCCAATAGATCAATACAAGATTGCCTTTACTACCCCTTGGGGAATATTATTCTATGTGGGAATTTCATTTGGGTTTAAAAACATTGGTGAAACCTATCAATGTGCAATGATCCTCATTTTTCATGATTTTATCCATAAGATCTTGGAATATTATATGGATGATATCTTGGTGAATTCAATTCTCTATCAAGATCATTTTAACAACTTTTAACTTATCTTTAAACAACTCCACCTCTATAATATGAGACCTAAACTCAAGTTCATAACTTAGAAGTTGGTCAAAGATAAGTTCAAAACCTCCCAGAGAGGTCAACTTCTAAGTTATGAACTTGAGGTCAAAGTTCAAGTTGTCATTGATCAGTTGGTGGAAGCCCCCTCACCCAAAATATTTCCTACACTAGATTTATTTCTGAATAAAAACATGTTCACAATTGATCAAGATCTTGTTTGGGATGTGTACTTTGATGGATTGTGGTGTCATATTGGCTCTAGAGTGAGTATTATCTTAATCTCATTTGAAGGTAAACTGCACTAATAACGTCAATAAGTCTAAAGCCCTTATTGCTAGCTTAAATGTTGTGATTTACTCTAAGGTCACACATATCCGCATTCATGGAGATTTGAATTTAATTGTGAGCATGATCACAAGAAAATATCATGCTAAGTAGTCAAAGATATCTTAGTATTAGGATTTGGCATTGGCCCTCCTTGAACAATTCTCCACGGGGGCTTCACTTAGTGAACCTGGGTTATAGCACATGCATTCGTGGCATACTAAAGAATCCCCCTATTTTGAAAAATATTTCCCTATATCCTTTCTTGTCACCCCTCCCAATACACAACCCTAATTAAAAAACCCCCTATTTTTAGATAGAAATTATATGTATCAATTTTTTCTTTAGCATTTTTCATACCTCTTTATATTTCTATCTATATTAAAAAAAAACTTTATTAATGCAATTTTTTTTAAATTACTATAAACAAAACCTACACGAAAGGAGAAAGACAACTAAAATGTTTTTTCTATTTTACTAACCCATTTTTTGAGTTCTTTTCCAATGCAACTTTACTATTTTTCATGTTGTAAAGTGTTAAATGAATTTATAATTATTTATGTGGCATTTTTGCTTAGAAGTAACGAAAATTGAAGTAATGAAAATCTCCTCTAATAACTTAGAAAAATGTGTTAAATATGCGTGTATGTGTTTTTTAATTAATGTCGTATCCATTCGTATGGATATTGTGGGTATTAAAAAATGGTTGTATCTGTCTCTGATACTGTATATGTATTTGTATTCATGTCCATGCAAATTTTCTTAAAATGCCATAACACCTTAACACATGTCTGTTTCACCATTTCACAAAATCTGAAAAAGGGACCGCGAAAAAACAAGCCCATCGCTATTTCTTTTTTTTTTATCGATAAATTTTGTATATTTTATTAATAGTAATAAAGTAAGTACATCTTTTAAAATATATTTTTTTAAACCACGGTATACCAGAAACCCTAACATGCCTACCAGAAAACCACTATTACATTCGTTCATCAACCCCCTACCACCCTTACAGTCTTATGCCATTCAACTTACACTTCAAAAAATTTCTTTACAAAATCGACAATCACCCCTCTTCATAGACCACCATTACATGTTTGACAAAAAAAGCCAAATTTATACAGTATATCATCTTTATAAACTATATATGCTTATACATACACCTACACAAAACCACCTTTACAGTTATGTACTCCCTAAATAGGGGCATTCAAACCATTCAACAAAAAAACAAAAATCCATTGGACACAAAAAAAATCCACCATGAACAATTAACCTTCCACATTCACACCTTTCCCTACAACCATGACCTCGTTCATCCTTCCATGTCTACGCCTTGCCCTGCAACCACGAACCCTTCTTTTCTCCACATTGAGGGCCTTGAGAATTATTTCATCCTCTTCCCTTAACGCGCATTTCAAATTTCCCCATGCCTCCAATATTGTGTTTTTGTAGGCACCTCTATTCACCCGGCTTGGCCAACAAACAAAAGGAACAATGTCATGCCTTTGTGACTCCTTTAGGTCCTCAATGGTCTCCAAAATGTCAAACCCTACACCAATTACTTCCCATTTGAATATGGATTCCATCCCCAAAAACATATCATCCTCCACTAACTTTCTCATCACCCATTTGATTATCACTCCATCTTCTGACAATCAGGAATAACTTTCAGAAACCCCCTCCTAGGAAAAAGTGTAAAATCCTGGTGAATCGTACATTAATTTAGGGGAAAATTTTTATTGATGATGGCGAATTTTTTTTCCAAAATAGGAAAATAATATAAAGGTGTAAGCAATTTTTTCCCTCCCGAATGAAAATTCCATAAAATCCTGGCAAATTATAAATTAATGGGAGGAAAATATATAATATATGAGGCAAATTATTGTCTTGCGAAGGTAAAAAAAATATTTTTACTGGTGATTTTTATGTGTTGTTTTAAAATATATTTATTTTATTGGCTAATCTATCGTTAATTATGGGAAAAATAAATATTTTATTTGGTGATTTTCAAAAGATGGGACTCGTCAATGCATCATGTGGGCCAATGCCAACTAATATTAAATGTCTTATTTGAGATTGTTTGATTATCCTAGATCAATGGCTGAGGTTTAATCTTGGCCCAATTTCATGAAGCAAACAAAGTTTTCCAAGAAGTCACCCAAATAATGACATGTAACATAGTAATTAATGCAACGTCCATCGAATATTGCTTTTATTTTTTGTGAATATAACTGATCACACATTGGACACATAACCTAATTAGATATTGTTAAATGTATTATTTGAGACCATTTGATCATCATAGATCAATGGCTGAAATTAAATTTTGGGCTGAATTTTGGAAGGAAACCGACTTTTGCAGGAAGTCACCGGAATGATGACATGTATCAAGCCTTAAAAAGTGCACCGTAACCATGATCATTGATTACTACTGGTTATTTGTTGATGTGGACAGTGGATAGTGCAACTACAACTTGTAACTCGTAACTCAAAAAGAAATAAATGCCTTGTTAGTGACATTCTTTAACTTTCATCTTTAACTGTCAATAGTACACATACATTTATCAAAAAATTTATGGGAAAGATTTACATTTAGATATGAAAGATTAAGGACAGTCAATTTAAATCTCTCACATGCATAATACACATAATGCATTTATGGAAATTTCATGAAATACGATTAAAGAAAGAATAATTATTAATTGCTAAGTATCTGTGATCACTACTATCAATCAAGGGGTTAGGGCTATTTATAGACAATCTGGTTTCTTTCTTTTTCATTTTGCTTTTGGTAGATTAAGAGTCAGAGCTGCCGGTGGCGGTGGTAGAAATTCTACCTCTGGTTTTAAGGTTTAGGTTTTTAGGTCTTTAGGCTTTCGAGAATTAAAGATGGATACACCAATTCGTTTGAGATGCACATCCCTAGATGACCAGAGGTCCTTTTTGGGCAATGTCTCAGAAGAAATCCTCACTTCTATTTGTAGGGAGGTTGGTGGCGATGCTTTTATAAATTCTATTGTGTTGATGTTATTGGGTCAAGAGTTCCTTGAGAATGTCGATAGATACCACATCTACACAGACATTACATCCCAATTTTTTGCGTCTCTCCTCGACCTCGGAGGACAGAAGGTGGATATGTTGATGCTATTGAGGAAGGTTTTTAAAGAGAAATTCCTGAAGGACGATGTCAATGTTGCTATTTTTGCAGAATTAGGGGTGGGGATCCCTTGGCCAAGAGATATACACAAGCTATTGGTGTCGGGAAGAAATGTGGCCAGACAACCCTTTCTGTTGAACCTCAATGATGAGAAACTGATGTGACACAAGAAATGGGCATGGCTTGGGAGGGATTTTCTCTGGAAATGGCTTTACCTTGATGAATTCGATGAGTCAAACTACAAATGGCTTAATGAATTCTCATAGATTATCCTCTCTAGAAAATTCTACTCAAACGAAAAGGAAGATGAAGACCCCTGATTCCCTAGTTTGCCCATTCCCATTACCCTAGTTTTTTTACAATGGACATGCAAAGTTTCACTTTTTTTTTTATACCGATAAGAAGTTGCCTAGTAGGTTTCTGTTTTTACTGTACGATGTAATTTTTTGAAAAAAATTAATAAAAAATTTCCAAGTTCGTTTCAAATTTTTTTTTATTGGTACAAAAAATGATTCTTAGACTTCTCTGTGATTACAATATTTTAATTAGTTTCTTTACCTGTGTATTAGACATTTAAGTATATGCTTAAGCGATGGATTAGTAATTCCATTTTTTAAATCTAAAGGCTGAGATTCTAAATTTTTAAAATGATTGAGTTTCTTTATCAGTCCAGAGAAAGTTTCTATTTTTAATTTTCCAATGTGTCATATCGATGTGTGATTATAAGATAGAAATAATTGAATTAAAATCTAAATCCAACTACACTGTAAAACTAAACATTTAATAACATTTATTAAATGTAATAACTAATAATCTAAAGTTGTAATTTAAAATGATTAAGTGACACTCACACATGTCCTAGTCACATCAAATGACAAGCCAAAAGTTAATGGGACCTGTGATAGTGCGACAGTGCCAGAGACCGTTGGATGAGCACAGATCAATGATGTGCAGTGTATTTCAGGCCGAAAGGGAAAATAAACCCCATTTTTGCAAACCTATTCCATAATAATGTAAATGAACTCGAACCAGTCATAGAATAATTATCACTTACCTTTGCCTCAAATTAAAATGCAGAAATGCAGTCGCAACTCGCCAATGTAGTATTGAGTATATAGTTCCACTCAATAGTCTTAAACTTCTTAAACTTTGCTACGATCAAATATAGAGATATCAGAATGTTTTTATACTAATCCTTATTCAAAAAATTCGGCAGGAGGTATTAGGTATACAAATATTTGAGCAAGCCCGCGTAATTATAACACATCTTTTGTTATTTCTGAAGTGATTATGGGTCGTCCAATACCTTCCCATGTTTAATAAAGTTGGCTAAATTACGTCGGTTAGAGACATGTGTCCGTAAAATTCCAAGCGAATATAGGTCGTTGATTTGGGGTCACTTAGAAATTATAGGCGTATGTTGTAAATTTATGGCGACCAAAATTTATATTCCATTAGCGATAATGTGTAAGAAATGGAAAAATTAAATAAACTGACAGGCGATGGGCCCGGGCTTTGGACCCAATATTAATAAATTTTAGGCAATAGGGTCAATCCAATATGTGAAAAATATTCACCAATTCTTGGGTTGCCGACATGCGACATTTTTCAAATGGCAAATAATTGCCACTAAAGTTTTCACTGCTGACAATTCCATGCCCCAAGCGAGAATCATACTCACGATATCCATATTGATGCAATATCGATGTTTTCTGGTGAACAATTCCTCCCCTAAAACCTCCAAAACTTCCTTCATCGCCCTCTTTCACTTTCATTTCATAAATCACTTTAGGTACCTACTCTTTACCTCACCAAAAAATATTATTATTATTGTGTCGTGAGCAAAGTGAAATTAGCCTCCATGTGTTCGCCACTATGTCACCACTGCTCTATTCAAGACATTAATCAAAAATACATTGGGCCTTCTTTTCCTTAATTGCCTTTTAAATACTCCTCATACATTCCTGGCATCTCATCACACATTTCCCCAATCGATCATTAAGGGAAAGATCGACACTGAGCCTTCTTCGCTAGCATTCCTTCTTAAAGACTCCTCACACATTCCTACCATCCCATCGCACATTTTACCAATCTATCATTAATGGAAAGATCAACACTAGGCCTTCTTTTCTATCATTCCACCTTACAGACTCCTCACACATTCCTGCCATTAATGATCATTAATGGCAAGATTAAGGTCTCCAAAATATCCCTTTGCACTTCATTAATTGTCAGCCTTAAAGCCCATTTCGACAATGTGTTTGTCACATCATTGCCTTCTTGTTTGGTATGTGTGATTTTAAACTCTTCAAAAAATTTCAATTCTTCCTGAATAGTATTAATGTATCATTTCTCCTAATATTATTAATGAATCACCTTCAAGATGTAACTTTTGAATCCTCATTTTCCTACCAAGCCTTACAACTTGTAGAGAAGCTAATTCTTCTGCTAGATTTTTCATCCTATCCTTAATCCATTTTGCTTCCATTGTCAAGATATTTCCTTGCCCATCCCTGGTCACACAACCAATACTGCTCAGGCATAGATTCCCTTTCGAGGCACCATCAAAGTTTATTTTGGTCCATCCTGTATCGGGGCATGTCTAATGAATCTTTTCAACCTTCTTTAATGTTGGATCAACCTAGCTTTGCCCCTTAATGGGTGAACCCATTGCTATTTTTCAAGGCTTAAAATAATGAGTTGTGAAATGGTGAACCCATCTCTATTTCACAAGGCTTAAACTAATGAGTTGCGAAATGATGAACCCATCGCTATTTCACAAGGATTAAACTAATGAGTTACGAAATGGAGAACTCATCACTATTTCATAAAATACAATATGACCACTTGTGAAATGGAAAAAATGTCACCATTTCACAAAGACAAAAAAGAACACTTGCAATTTGGAGAAGTAATTATAAGGTGAGTTGACTGCTACTTTGATGAGCTACGCGAAGACACATGTGGGAATGCAAAGCGAATCAAATGTTGACGAGCTAGGAATTACAAAAGAAGGTACATAGATTTAATCAACACAAATATATTTGAGCTTTTGAAAATATTTTGAGGTAGAAATGGATCTTGTGCAGAGCTTGGAAGGAGCTTTCCAAATAGTTGCAGAAAGCTTGAAGCCCGCAGAACATAATTGATCTGTAAGCTACAATTTTCTCTCTTATCCTTGAATTACATTTCAAAATGCCTAAAAGGAAAGTAAAAGAAGATATAGGAAAGGATGAGTCATGTAGGTTTCCTCTATAGAAAGTCCTTTTATATTCATTAATTGTTTCTAGTGATACTGTGACTAAAATGATGTTTTCAGACACATGGGGGGAGTGTAGAGATGAAAATATAAGACATACTCATAGGTCTCTTTTCTGGTATTTCTATAAGATTAAGGATGAAAGGGTTCCCCAATCTAACCCATGGAAGATAGACTTAGCTAAGGTTATAGTGCCTAATGTATTTTTTGATATTGAACTTATTGAAATACTATCCCAACATTATAAACAAGAAATTAGAATGGTTAGAGGGATAAGTAGGGAGCCAATTCTAGTTATTTCAAAGTCATGCATTTCAAAATGTTTTGGATTGAACAAGAAATTCCTTACCAAAATTGATAGGGAACAATATCTGGTTGATTAAAAAAGAATGGTAAATAGTTTTGGGTTGAGAGAAGTGGCCTATTTTAGAATGAGGGGCAAAGATAATAGGACCGTGATGATAAATGAGACTGCACTATTCTCTACACTGGGATTTGAAAATTTCTCTCAAAAAACATATCATGGATGGTGCTAACGATGTGTCAATGATCATAGAAGTAGAATTCCAGATAATTTAATGTTTATGTCCATGAGAATTCAAAACCCCAACATTACTATGGAGTTTGATATTGCTAGTGAAATTGAAAGGATTCTACATAATCAATTAGTCTACTAGAAAAAAGAGAATGTATTTAAAAAATTAGTCTCTCTTATGTCATCTAATATTGTTCCAAAACAAAAATACCTTTACTATAGTATGAGTCTAACCACTGTTGATGATCAAGGAAGCAGGCTCCCTGTTCAATTGTGGTGTCATGTGTGGAATAACAATAGCAGAGATTGTAATTTATAGATTTTTTTTGTGATTCATTTGTTGTATGGATATTCAGAGCCCTTGGGCTTCAAGTTGAAAGGCTACCTCTCAAGATAAGAAGGGTCTTAAGACCATTGGAATATGACCCTGAGAAGGCTCACACCCATAACTTCTGACTAGATTTTGAAAGGGGACCACACTCTTATTAGAGTATATAGATGCAAATAAGCTCCTCATAAACTAATGATTTTTGTCCCAGAGAGGATTGAATTCCTAGATTTTATTTGAAAATTGATATGGTTTGAGAAGGAATCAAATGCACTAAGGAAGAAGGGAACCTTTATGCCCCACATAGTCAAATATGAAGGGTTGACTATTGGTTTTGGTTCTATTGAATAGGTCCAAAGCTATTTAAGGGAGGGGTATCATTTAGAAGATGGAAATGAGAGGCTCTATTAACCTGAAGGTTATATTAATTCTTTTATCAAATACATTAAGCATCAGATTGATATAAGTGAGGACATTTCCTGAAATTATATTAATCCTAAAGAAGTTATGCAGAAGTGGAAGAAATGGAATAAATTGAGAAAATCATAAGTAGATAGAAATAAAAAGGGGCAACCTCTCTTCCATAGTGATCAAACTCATGAAGTATTAAGGATGGAATTTTACCCAAGAGATTTTGATAAATTGCATGGGAAAGCCACTAGTGATGCACCTTTAGAGGTAAAGTCTTATCCCTCCAAAAAGAATAAAAAATTAATCATTCATGATTCATAAGAATCAAAAAATGCACCCAGATCCCCTCAAGCCAAGAAGAAGAAGGAAGATGATATGGTACCTATTGTACCTTATGATGATTCAGAAGGAGGAGGAGATAATGAAGAAGTTGTTAGTGTACTCAAGACACTTGGAAATGTTGAGGAGGTGGATAAACCTAATTCTCCTTTAGTATATCAAGAGGAAGTGCATGAATATAAGGCCCAAATTCAAGAGGAGGAACAACCTATTGATTTCATGGATGAAAGAGAGGCCATATAAACCAAGTTCATTGAAGATGATTGTTTTAGACTCATGAATTTAAGGATTTTTGGATTCAAATGAAGATGAAGAACTTTGAAGAAAAGAAATAACTCAACTTGATGGGAGACGATGAATCCAGAAATGATGAGATTGTTAACCAAACTCTTAAAGAGTTTATTCTTGATGAAATTAATTTTCCTCTAGATGAGGCCAAAGAAACATGTTAATTGTTCTAGGTTTATCCCTTAAACATTTTTCCTTCTTAATCAGGTTAGAAAACAAGATAACCCCACATTTGTGGTTGAATTGACACTGTTTAGAAAATAAGTGGATCCAAGTATAATCCTAAGACCAAGGTTCTGGCTTCTTGGGTTAGTTTCAAGGGCCCATACAAACCCAAATTACTTGATATTGTGAAGGGACGTGATGGGATGGTTATTGTGAAAACCATATAAAACACCTTTCCCTTAGTATCAATGACTGAATTGATGCACATAGAAATGTTCAAAGGATCAGATTAAACATATGCAGGACCAATTAGGAAAGGCTCTGATAAGGGAGGCAAAAAATAATAAGGTTATAAGTGAATTATATATTGAAAGGGTTGCATTACTAAAAGAATTGAGGGATTTGAAAAAAAATGACCAGTGAAAATCTCTTGTTCTACATAAGGATGACCCTTCCAAACTAATTGATGTGACACAAAATAATGAAGAATGTAAAGAAAAGGTGAGAAAATATGAAAATGAAATTAAGGAATTGAGAAGAACAAATGAAATGTTTATATAGGAAGTTCCTAGGTATATATTTAGTACTTTGGAACAAGTATTGACTCATAGAGTTGATTTGGAAATAAGAAAATGTACTGAAGTTTATGATGGCTACCAACTTTTGTTGGATATGTTACAAACGTTACATAAAAATAATTTGAAATTAGAAGATTTTTCTAGGAGATGAAAATCCTCCCATTATAATCTTATCAGATTATGTGAAGTCACTCAGAGATATCTAGATGCACCTAGTGAAATAAAATATATTGAGGGAATGATCAGTACAATTACTAAAGAACTCACATACATAGAACAAGAAGAGAAAAGAATACATGAAAAAAAAAATTCCTTCAATACAATCAAACATTGGTCGATTCCTGAATTTGTTGACAAAAAAAGCCTTGAGGAATGAAATATTGAATACAAGGAAATGGTACCAAAAATTATTTATCATATGAAGGAAGATAAATATTTTAGTGTCAAAAGTTTCAATATGATCCTTGATAGGGTAATTGTACTCGATATTAGATTCTCCAAATTTGTATTGGAAGTTAGATAGATAGCAGGTAAAATATGGAGGGATCATTTGATTATCATGTCAGATGCTCTACATTTCAATTGGCCCATGCAAATTCAGATTTTAGAATGGTAAAAATAATATCTATGACCTCTCAAGACGAAGACCCGGAAAAAGGAGCATGAACCTAAAGAGGAAAAGAAGGCCGGTGAGGAGTTGCACAATGAATGAGGGCTTAGGGTCATATGTTCTCTCATTTAATTTGTAATGTTTATTTTAAATCACCTTTTTATTTTTTTGTCATCCAAAAACCGTTCCCTATAGTCTTAATGTGGTCTTAATCAAGTAATTATTATAATGTTAGTTATAGTTATGAAAAGATATGATGTAAATGGTCTGAAGCTTGTTTTCTCCTTCTCATTTTGTATAAAGGAGAAACCAAGATCGCATTTCAGAAAGAGGGAAAATAGTTAGAAGTAATATAGACAGGGCAATACAGATACTTTGAATATATGTACCCAATTTTGCAAAGCTAATACAAAGACTCAGTTATGTTTTCTACTTTGTGTTGTGGAAGATTCTTTTGTTTAGGATTAGTTCTCTGTGGTTTCATTTCAAGAAATTGAAGGTTGTCTTAAATCTTCTTATGAAAGAATTATTTATTGTTATAGCAATTTGATAAACATGATGTTAGAATTTGAAGAATTCACTCACCAAGATCCATTGTATGCAAAATACCTCTCACAATAGCAAAGAATGGAGACACAACTCATAATGATCTGAAACATGAAATATTCATTTAGAGAGAGAATAGAGGGAATTAAAAAAGAATTAATGATTACAAAGAGATCAATCCTTATAAAGGAGATCAAAAACCCAGAAGGTGGAGAAACCTAGGTTGCATGATAATAATTAATAAAGAATTAATTATTAAATGCCTAAAGTTTAGCTTAAGTGAACTAGAGATAAAAAGTGACTTAATAATTAAATCAATAATAGTTTAATTAATAAGTGAAAATAAATTTTTAATCTAACACTTCACCTTAAGATAAACTTAGGGAGAAGCTAAACACCTAGAAACAATTACTGAAAGCGGGAAATGGTTCCTGACAATATGGCCTAATCAGGTACCCAAGTACAAATATCTTTGTAAAGAGGAGAAAAGGAGAAAACCCAATGGGAAAAATCCCTCTCCAAAAAGAGATGAAGACTAGTGAAGGACTAAAGAAGCCTCCAAACTAGAGAATGTACCAGAAGATAAGAACAATTATCAGTTAAAGAAGACTGTAATCTGCATGAGTGCCCTCAAATGACACTACTCAAATCAATATGGAAAACAAAGGAAAACATCGAAACTCGAAGATACAGATGGAAAAAACACCAAAGTATGAAGAGATGATAAAAAGAAGAACATAAAGAACATCACTGAAGCATGAAGCTACAAAACTATCAAAGAATAACTTTTAAAACCTCCACTAAAATAGAATCTGATCAGGTAGAGAAGAGTGTAATCTGCATGAGTGCCCTCAAATTACACTACTCGAATAAGGATAACAAACATTGGAAAACATTGAAACTCAAATATATAGATGGAAAAAAGCACCAAAGTCTGAAGAGATGATCAAAATATGGAGGGATACCTCCAAAATAGGAATGAAAGAAGTGTCCATATGGTAAATGGTCCATCTCACTAAAATACACAAGTACCCAGCCACTGCATCTGCCTGGTACATAGGAATAAATATTGAATACATAACTCACTCCATCAAACCAAGGAAGAATTAGAACCAACAAGAAATACCCCCATAATGCTGAGCACATAGAGGTATGACAGGTACAAAAAAGAGGTTGCCAAGAATAACTGCATGTTAAAGAAAGTACAAACATATATAAAGGATGTTGTCAAGGATGATCAATCTCTAGACACACATAATGAGGATATTGTCATGGAAGGAACACTCACTTTAAAAAGGTAGATCAAACCCCCAAATAGGCACAAAATGTGCAAGATCCCAAACATGCAATAGATGGCACTTTATCTTAGTGTGTTTGCAAAAAATAAATGCTATAGAAATAGATGTCTACAATGATTAGGAATGACAGAAAGCTATAAGAACATAAGTAATAGCTAAAAAGGAGTCATCCCATGCAAGAAAAATGATCTCAAGACCTGAAACATCCAAGATATCCACCAGATTGCAAAAAAAGAAAAAACCTAACTAAAATTCACCTTGAGAAGATTTAGGCGATGAGAGCCATAAAATAATAAAGAGAACAAAACCAAATTTCCGACGACATGCGAAAGTCAAAAAATAGAGTCCGGAGGAGAAAAATATGGCGACCAGAGTGCAAAAAGGAACTCTGACTTTGACTAGGAAAAAACCCTGTAAGATGAAAAAAATAAAAATTAAACCTAAAAAATTAGGTCAAACTCGGAACTAGCTTTCCAACGATATCTTGTTTGGCAAAAAATTCCTATGTTTGCTCAAGATATGAGAAAAAAACCACAGGTACCCTGAAAAAGCATAAAAATGACCTTGGTGGTCCTATGGTGGCTCCAAAAATTGGAGGTGCCCGAGTAGTTGAAAGCGAGTGAGTCAAGCTAGATGGCAATGTCTCTCGGTGGTGCAACAAGGGCCGTCAGGCGATGGGCCCAAAAAATATTTTTTTTCTTTGAATTTTCCTTATTTCCGTGCCCAGAATAGGGGCACATGCAAATTTTTGTTTGCCTCAGATGGAAAATTTAACGAAAATGGATGCACTTTATATGGAAATAGGGTTTTTTGGGTGTTTTGAGCACAACCATGAGGTCAGTTTGTGCTGAAAGTGCTCCAAAAAATAGCTCCCTTCTAGATCCACACAAAAAAAATCTGTAAACTTGAAATCCTTGGCGCTCCAAAAAATCTTCAAAAAACTCAAGAACAAGCAGCAACAACAAGGCTCTAATACCATGTTAGAATTCAAAGAAGTCACTCACCAAGATCCACTGTATGCAAAATGCCTGTCACAAAAGTAAAGAATAGAGACAACTCATAATGATCTGAAAGATGAAATATTCATTCAGAGAGAGAATAGAGGGAATTACAAAAGAATTAATAATTACAAAGAGATCAATCCTTATAAAGGAGATCCAAAATCCAGAAGGTGGAGAAACCTAGGTTGCATGATGATAATTAATAAGTAATTAATTATTAAATGCCTAAAGTTTAGCTTAAGTGAACTAGAGATAAAAAGTGACTTAATAATTAAATCAATAATTATTTAATTAATAAGTGAAAATACCTTTTTATTCTAACACATGATTCATTTGAGACTTCCTTATCCTTATGATTCTTGTCTAATTGGTCTTTTCAAGAGTTAAATTTAATTAGACTAATTGTTGTGACTAATTGTAGTAAATTTGAATTAGGAGATATAGATCAGATAATTGTGTCAACACCTCTCATACTGACATGAATCTCTACTTAGACATCCACATCACATACTTCAACCACTACTATTTATACAAAGCATTTAACTTCATCCTTGAAAGAGAACTGTTGAACAAATAATACACATTGAAATCACAACTTGCAAAGATGAGTTCACAACAAGATAAGGTCTAACTTTTTATCGATAAAACAATGAATATCTAACAAATTATTAACCATCATAGCAATTTGAATATCAAGAATCATTTGAAATCAACAATAAACTTGTAATGGGAATTGCCTTGATTTTGAATGCATAGAGGGAATTGCCCTGTTTTGATATACATACAAATATAAAGTCTCATTCAAGTTCATAGAGGGCACTGCCTTGATTTTAAATGTGTGCAAATCTAAAGTTTATAGAGTGCACCATTACCATTTGTGTAGTAGCATCAATAGTGTTGAGGGAAAGCTATCCATCTTCCACGGTGTCGAGTTGTTTGATATATGACCTTCTAGCACCTTTAGATTTGGTTTAAACCCCATTGACATCATCAATCACATACCCATGTACCTGCACATTTGGATCGCCATGTGAGCCCCAAATTAATATTGAAATTTTGTTTAGAACATATTATATCTTTTCTCCAACTTCATTTCACTACAAAAAAAATATGAATGGTCGGTGAAAGTAACTTATACTAATATGTAGGTAGCAACAAATTGGTTGAGTTATCCCCAAAATTCACCATGAATACTATTCATTGCACCTGATGCCAAAAAGTATAAAACTAATATTAGATATGATAAATAAATAAAAATTTAAACAATGTAACATATGGGAGTACATAAGGAAGATGGAAGTAGAATATTTTGAAAATATACCTTGTTCAATTTTTTAACAAAATCTAAAAAAAATTGTTATCTCTTTCTTCTAATTTGTATGTATCATTACTAGCATTGTAAGATAAGTTTGTTGTTGCTATGAAAGATTCAAGTTCTACAAAAGCATGATCTATCAAATCATACTTGTACAGGCGTTGCCCCTTTACTCTATTGTACCAACATAATTAAAGCTCGATGCCTTCTAGCCTATCCATAAGATCAATGTTATTATGGTAATCAAACACCTTATTACCATTCCTCCTTCATATTTGTTGAACCCTTTCGATATACCAGGTTCCATAAGAAACACCCTATCTTTTAATTCAACGAAGAACTTTTCTTGTAGTACATTTAGTGTGAGGTATTGAATTTCTCTCAAACAACACCCCACAATCTGATCAAAAACCAAAGATAATTGAAATACCCTTTTGTGGGGCCCTCTCATCTCGCCCAAAGTAGACCCCACTCCTCAGTTTAATCAACCTATCTTTGGACAATGTCAGATTTCCATTCAATTGAATAACTAAACAAGCTTTGAACATATCCTTACCATTAAGGTCTACCACTAGTTTTATAGTTATATTTACATTTTTATCAATGAAATCTAAAATTACATCCTAATCATGCCTCCACTCACTTTCCATTATTTGAAATTCACCATGATTGTGTACCACTAAAGATATAAATTAGAATATAGATTTGGAATGAGTTGGTGGAGAGTCATCAGCTACTTCATCTACAACTTCAAATGTTGGATAATTTTGGTCCTTTGTCCATGGTTTAACCTACCAAGAAGATTGCATGGGATTCTCTAGTTGCATGCAAAGAGTTAATAAAATGTCTTGTACATCCTTAAATCCCATCTTGAGGCATTCTATAATTTTATCATCTGTAGATATTGAATCATATTATGATAATATGTTAACATTTTGTATCCTTTCTTGGTGTAATCTATTCCAGACACTTTCTTGTTTCTTATGAGATTTATTAAATGAAGCCCTTGAGGATTTGATTTTTCTTCCACAACTCTATTAAGGGTTCCAACAACTTGAAGAAATTCAGTGAAATCATAGTCCCTTTCTGCTCCAACCATCCCACCAACTTTGCTAAAGAAATTCTCACATACATCCAACCTAGTCAGGTGCAAAACACATGGCAAGTGAGAGTATTGACCTCGAAACAACATCAACAACAAAAATACAAAGTGGAAACAAATTTTTACATCTTGATATGACTCTCTACTAATGAAATTTATGTTAACATTATTATTAGATTCTTTTTGTAGCCAACATAACCATAATGTGAAGAAATGATGAACTCGTGAAGTATTTCACACTCTTTCCCAAAGAGTCAACCCATGAGACATAAAAAATTCAATGTAGTCAATAACAATTGTTAGATATGTTTATGTGCCTAGTGTCCTCTCTACCCTTCTACTAGATGTACTTCTCATCTCTTTATAACACATATGAACATGCCTTGAAGCAATGCACTGTACTGAACCCCAATTTTTTCGATATATCCTCTCTATATCTTCACTTTTAAGCTTGTGATCATCCACTTTAAAAGTGTTATAAATCATCCTAACAAGATTAAAAATTATCAACTCTTTTCCTAAAATCAAATCTCGTTGATCGCTAAATAAAGGATTCAATATCTTTTTGTCATTTTTGATGTAGTCTTGGTCGCAATCATGCTACATGGAAATCATTGTATGACCTACTTAGTCTCCACCCTTCCCAAGGAATTTGTTTTAGAATACCTTTTGTTGAATAATATTCCATCAACATAAGTTTTCTTCTACTATCTTCATTTGATTAATGACAACAATAGGTCCCAAATTTTTTTCCACGTGTCTCTTCCACAAAAAAACTATTTTTCCCATTGTCAACGAACAAAATTTGCATCAAACCTATTACATGTTGAATGAGAAACCAAAACCAAATGAGAAAGACTTTCATGTAAAGGGTTTACAATAATAACATGTGCATAATGGCCAATACAATTGTTCTTGAAAGAATCTGTTATGATATCATAACCTGCAACTCCCTCATCAACTATCACCAAGAAATGTGATTGGCATTGATGTTCATCTTTATTACCACAAAAACCAACCAATGTATCACTTTCTGTTACCCACCTAACATACTTTTTCACAATAGTTTTATCTTCAATGAGGTAAACATGAATTGGTCCATCTATACCATGTTTGGTTTTATAAGAAGCATACACTTTTCCTACTACCTCAAAAATGTAGTTTTTCTCCCCTGGGATGTATGCCAATGAATTTCTAACTTTCCTCAAAGTTATAGAATTGAAGGACCGTCTAGATTCAAGATAATAAAGATATGTAATCTAGGACCTCCCTATAACTTGAGCATCTCTTAAAGGGATTTAGTGGATGTACTATCAGGATCCATGTCACTCTCATCATAAGAATCATCACAACAACTTACCTCTTCATCAGAATCATCATTTTTCTCTTTTCATATGTCTTCTTTAGACTGAGACAAAACATTTGCATTATCATGCTAGGGAGAAGAGAAAACCATAGTATCAGTAGGAACACTGTCAACTATAAGTTCATCTTCAAAATCTTGATGTTCACTATCTTTAATGTTAGCTTTAGAGTCAACATCGTTGGTATAATTAAAGTCAACATCACTAGAGTTATCATCAAGTACATTTCCAGGTACAGATTCTTGAATTGATTGTATCCACTTCATGGTATACTCAACCTCTTCTTCTCTATGAGATGTAGACCAATTGATTGATTGAGGCACACAAATTTCTAGAAATAGCTCAATATATGTAGACTCTAGAAGGTAAACCTCTACTGGAATCTCACTATATGCATTAGAGAATATTTTATAAAATGAAAGGGTTGATTCATCCCTTATCCTTCCTACCTTTTTCTTTTAAAACAATATGCAATTTTTTTGGATGAGTCGATCTATCTTATGTTCAACATCCTTAGATTTAGGGTCTTCAATATTCGTGATCCACTTCTTGGTGTATTCAACAGAGTCTGCCCTCAAGAATGTTGAACATTGAATTGAATTAGGAAACAAAAGTTCCAAAAACATATTAACCCAAATTGACTCTTGAGGATAAAAAGGAATATCACAATCCCCTATTTGAGTAGAAAACCTTTTGTAAAATAAAAGCGCAGATTCTCCCACTTTTCTCTTCATTCCTCTTTGTAGAAGAAAAATAACTTGTTCCTAAAACATTTTTTCCTCATCAAGATATTCCTCATCATCATTTGAATCTGGCATAAGTTCTTCAAAACTAGATGCAGCAGAACCATAATTATCCTCTATGTCACCATATTGTCTCCTGAAACAATCCACTAGTTCATCCATAGAAACTATTAAATTATGAGGTAATCCCTTAACCAAATCTCTTGCATCTTCAACTAGAGACTGAACAAATTTTTTTATCCATACATCCTCATGTCTAACGTCATAGTGTCACATCAAATGAAAATAATCCTCTAGATTTTTCTCATTTTATTACTCACCCATACCACTAAACTTAGGTAAGTAATCCATGACTATTGATGGAATAAGATTTGGGTATCTAGGGATACCATTAAAATTAATAGCTCCATACAACTTACTTCTATATTTTTGAGACATCTTCGTGGGTAGGATAAGCTACAAACTACCTCTCTCTCCCCTCTTAATTAGTATTGACAACTTAATAGGTAAAGATTTTATAACTGATTTTCATGGAACAAAATATTATCTAATGAAAATAAAATACCTAGAATATGATAAAGTTTCTACAAACTATTTGATTTGAAGTCACCTCCAAATCACCTTCAAAAATTGGTAGAGTTTCCACCTCTTTGCAGAGGATAAATTTGAATCAAATGAGATCTCTTCACCCCACTCTGACCTTCTTCAAAACCATCAAACTTACAACACACCCCACTAATAGGGTCTCATAAAAAATTCCTCCCTTGACTATGCTTTAGTCATAAGAGCCCAAACATCTATTGTCTCTTCACTGCAATTCCACCTCTTCTCTGTAGTATTTTTTCAATCATGCACATTGGTGCAAATCAGAGAAATTGGAGTCGCCACTCACCATATTTGAGATAGTATTTGTATTACTTTCAAAACTAGGACTTTCAGACCATATGCAATGACAAACAAGAAAAATATATTCAATCTTATAAACAAGAGGAATATCTCTCTAAAAACCATGAATCTATACTAGACTCTAGGATTGACTTAGCAAGGAAAGGAAACAACTCACTTACACTCACTAATCACTTTAGCTTATGTATTCCCCAGCAAAGTCACCAACTTGTTGGAGATTTTTCTTGCAGAATCATATATAGAAGCAATGCTTGACTCTATGAAACCCAAATTATGATTATGTCAAGAAATAAGTCCAATTAATGAGGATTAAATCATCCTTCACTTTGAGCTCTATAAGCTTAGGTGGGTGTATCTCCTCACTTCTGCCCTAAATATTTAGTAGTTCTTCACTAGGCAGGCATAATAGATGTAACATAAAATAAAAATGGTAATAGTTTGTTTTAAGATTTGATAGGAACCACATAATCTAATATATTATATTAGTTCCTTATCCAATGGGCATGGAGTCATTTAATATGTAAATACCTTCGATAACAAAGATATATCAAATGTAAATCCTGTAAATGATCACTGAATCAAACTATGGCTTACATAATCAATTCGCACTCCTTACAAGAAAAAATACTTATCAAATCTGCTACAATCCTCTACTCACTGAAACTACCTTAAGGATTTAATTCTCTCCTTGAAATAAACCTTAATACAGTTTGACACTCTGCCTTACAAAGTGATGGACTAAAATTTCCTTAACAACCAATCCAAATGAGTATAAAAACTGAAATAGAGATAACTATTCAATCAGGTCACACAAATAATACGAAGTACAGACATATATTGATATGAAAACTTCAATTATATGTATGAAATCAGGGCCAAAAGACCACTTGATAATCTTAATCAGAATATGCAGAGCTTGACAAGCTTTTGTGGTATAAAATTCCCATCCTTACAAAATGATCCTAAAAGTCCTTTTATAGAAACAAAGACTACAACAAGCTACATATCCATTAGGGTTAGGGCTAAAACTATTAAATTATTACATGATAGAACACATTAATTTACTTCAACCATCAAGCAACTCGGTGATCCATTTTTCAAAACATTCTTTTAATTCATTATGTTGGAAAAATATGATCAAGCCGCTAATCATCTTGGGAAACTGGAGAACACTGTCCTACAAAAGGAACAATGAATGAAATGTTTGATCCCTCATTAATTACCCCAGATGATTTTGGCCCTTCAGATTTGTAGAAAGCCAACTATCTTTTTTAGGAAAGCTCAAGACCCTGAGAATATGATCTAATCTATATTATAAAACTATGAAATAATTCCTCATTGATGGTGAAGAATAGAACATGATAAGCCAAAGGATTAAATACCGATTTATAAGCTAACCAGAAACCCTAAAGAGATAACTCTACAATAAATGTCTTCAGAATCACCAAATCTTCCTTCATACAACATCCAAAAAGTTGTTCATACATGGCACAAAATATTAAATTCTTTAATTTATGGATCTGTAGCATAAGACATAATCCACCACTTTGAAAACCCTAAGAAAAGCATTTAAATTTTTGAAAAACAGTTGCAACGGCTACACCTAGCGCAAAAATCTCCATCGACGACTGAGATTTAAACTTTTTATCACTATAAAATAGAGTCGTAGATGCAATTTAAGTTACTCAAATTTCAAAAATATGATCGGACAGGTGGCATGTAGGTGCAATGCCTTTATGGTTGGATCCTGATCATTTTTCTTTTGAGGCTTCCCATCATCCGTTAGATCAACATTAACTAAACTGCACATTAATCTCACCCTTGTCTTCAAAACTACAAGTCCCACTAACTAGGGTGGACACATGGCCACATAATGTAATGCCTCAAACATTAGATCTTGTTCTCTTTAACATTAAGGCTTTACACCCACCATACGATCTTATTTAACTTAACTATTCTTTAGCTTACTCTTTCTGACTTCAGCCAGACCCACTTTGTACACATGGCACAAAGGCACAATGCCTCAAAGCTTAATCAGACTACATCTTTTCTATAAGGCTTTACACCTACTGTAAGATTCATACTATCTTGACTGCACATTACCTAAACACCACTTTACTAACCATAGGTCCCATCTCCCAGATAAGACATGTGTAATGCAGGCACAATGCCTTGATCAATAATATCACCGCATCTCTAGCTTGAGGCATTGCGCTGGTCATTAGATCATTTCAAAGATAAACATTATTTAACCTATTTGTAGCCTTAACAACTTTACACATGGTAATCAGGTGTGATCCCTTCAATATTATCTATCGTGCATCTTATCATTGAGGTAAAGCACTGACCACAGGATGAAAAGAAACTTAACTGCTTGTTAACCTCCACTTAAAGGCTTGAAAACTAACCCACCAACCACCACATGTCACCACGATACATTTCCTTGAAGGTTAGATCTCGTGAAACTTATGAATGAGTCAATACACCCACCATAGATCTTCCTTTGATATGATCATCCTTTAGCTCCTTAAACTATGGCCACTTTCCACTTGGCGACCAGGCACAATACCTTGAAGATTAAAGATCTACATCTTCTCAATGAAGGGAATGTGCCCACCATGGATCTGATCAAACTTGAACTACCTTTAACTCATTTCCTTTACGTAAACCTGGTGTTTCCATCCACCACGTGTTAGCTAGGTGCATTGCCTTGAACAATAAAAAACTTCATCTCCGCAATGAAGGGATAGTGCCTATCGTCGGATGAAAAACAACTAGCATGATAGATGTAAAAGGTAAAGTGTGTCAGGAAACAAACTTAGGACTTAGGGAAATAATAAAGCTAAATCATCACCCCACCAAAGCTTTAGGAAATATTAAAAAGGGACGGCCTCATTCAACATAACAAATAAGGCACCTGGGCTATAAGGATTTTAAGTGACCGAAAAAGTAACTAAAAATTATAACAAGTTCATGAAGGGTTTAAGGATTTCTTACCAATGGCTAGAAATTTGAAATTAGGGCTTAAGGAAATAACAAGAAAAAGCATGGTTTTCACCATTTAGACCAGGAAATCTTGTAGATTTTAACAGTGCTAACAGAACTAAGACCTACTGAGCGTATTTTGGAAAAATATGTGAGAAGGTACCATTCCTCGAGAAAGATTATTGGAAATAAGGATGTTGGAGTGATGACAAGAAGCAAGGTAAGAGACAATACATGTTTGATATCTACATTTGATCCAAAGAAAGTTAAGGAAGCACTAGATAATGAATATTGGATGTAAGAAATGGAAGAAAAGTATGATCAAATTGAGAATAACAAGACATGGACATTAGTACCTAGGCCTAAAGACAAAAATGTTATAGGTACTAAATGGATTTCCAGAAAAAAACTGAATGAGCATGGAGAAGTTATCATAAATAAAGCTAGATTGGTTTGCAAAGGTTATGCACAAGAAGAAGGCATTGACTATAGAGAGATGTTTTACCTATTGCTAGATTGGAAGGAGTTAGAATAATTATAGCTTATGCTTCTTTCAAAGGATTCAAGGTATATCAAATGGATGTTAAGTCTACATTTCTTAATGGGATACTTGAAGAAGAAGTATACATTGAGAAACCCAAAGGATTCATTGAGAACACTAACAAGAACAAGGTATGTAAGTTGCATAAAGATTTATATGGGTTGAAACAAGAACCCCAAGCATGGTATGAGAGATTTCACTCTTATCTAATCAAAATAGGATTTCAGAGAACAAGTGATAACAATAATGTTTACTTGAAGTGTGACAGTGATAATAAAATTTTGATTGCTGAAATTTTTGTTGATTATATTATTTTTGGAGGCAATGACACTTTATGTAAAGTATTTGCTAATGAAATGAGAAATGAGTTTGAAATATCAATGATTGGAGAGATTAAGTTCTTTCTAGGTCTACAGATATAAAAAGTTACTAGAGGGATCTATATTACACAAGCCAAGTATATCAAAGAGATCTTCAAAACCTTTGGTATGGAAGATTCCAAGCATGTTGGAACACCTATGGTTAGTGGATGTAAATTATCTAAAGAGGACGAGAAACAAGAGGTGGATAATCCTCTTTACCAATCCATGATTGGTAAATTGTAGTATGTTGTCCATATTAGACCTAATATAGCACACATTGTTTGGATTTATGTAAGATTTTCTTCTAATCTAAAGGAAACACTTATGTCTGCAGTAAAAAGAATTTTGAGATGTCTAAAAGGCACAAAAGAATTTGGTTTATTGTACAAGAAAGGAGGTACATTTGATCTACAAGTCTACACTGATGTAGATTGGGCTGGAAACATTGATGACATGAAAAGTACTATTGGAGGTGCATTCTTTCTAGGTGAAAGATTGGTTAAATGGTTGAGGAAGAAAAAAAGTAACATTTTGCAGTCTACTGCCAAGGCAAAATATGTTGTTGCTGCTATGAACTATGAAAATATAGTATGGATTAAATAATTACTTGAAGTTATGCAAGAAGAGATCACAAATCCGGTTACAATTTTTTGTGATAATACAAGTTCTATTAATATATCAATCGGTTATGCATTTAAAGACCAATCACATTTCTATCAAGTATCACTACTTGAGAGAACAAGTTCAAGAGAAGAATTTAAGATTGGAATATGTGAATTCAAAGGAACAATTGACTGATATCTTTACAAAGCCACTACCTAAAGATGCTTTTGAGTATCTCAGAGGTAAATTGGGGGTTCTTCCCCTATTCAATATTCACTAAAGAGCATGAGGCATGCCACATCAATTCTATATTTCATTAGAATATCTATTATTGAATTAATGTTAGTATGACACACTTTAGGTGATTCCTGAAGTTGTGAAAAGATTTTTGTATGCAATGATTTATGAGTACATGTCAGGTATGATCCACTACTGGAACAAGTTTTCAGGAGTATAACTTTTTGGCATTGTTGTCAAAGAGGGAGAGAATGAATTGATGGCATTTATCCTTAAGGGAGATATTAATGAATTGGGAGATAATGAATGAATTGATACTATTTACTCATGAAGGGGAATCAGAAAGTATGCTACAAAAATAGAAGATTTATTCAAGAGGGAGATTCAGATTGAGAGACCAGAGATCAAAGTGGAAACATAAATATCAACTCAAAGGGAGTACAATTATGTATTGGAAAGTTGACATCATCAATTTCTATAACACCATTATAGTGGTTATCATTAATGCCAAAGAGGTAGATTTTTAATCAACTGATGAAGATCTAATGGAGATGATGAAGATCGAGTGATACAGAGTATCGTGATTGTAGAAATGGTTAGATCAGTTGTTGTTTTGTCATTGATGTCAAACAATTGATTAATTAATTTTTATTGTTACCATATCTTAAGAGGAGAAGTTAAATGGGTGACAAATACATATCAAAAAATGATGAAGTAATGATGATATAGTAATTTGCTACTATATATTTGATATTATCAAATCGGTACAATTGATTGACTAAGTCAAAAATTGAAAAGAGTTAAGTTATGACTGAAAGAGTTACTTTACCGACCTAGAATGAGTCAGTCAGTAGAATGTTATGTAAGTCGGTCATAGTTATCAAACACTGAATGAAATTCAATTATCGAGCACTAAATATGAGTTAGATATCGAGCAGTGAATGAAGACAGTTACCAAGTTGCAAAGCAAGTTTTACCGAGTAGAGGATATTGATTGTAAATGATGGTAAGATCAAATTTAATGTGTAGCGATGATGAGATCGATGAGGATATGAATTAAATAAAGTTTTTTATAAGATCTAAGAACGTGAAATTTCAATGAGAAGATCCAAGGTGAAGATCAAGTGGTTAAACTGAATTATGAGAGTTCCAAGAAAAGTTTAAGTTCTGAGGTAAAATTGAAGTGGTTTACCGAGTTATGAATTATGAAGAAGATGATCATGTGACAAAGCACAAATGATGGAAAATCTAATTAAGGAGATTAAGAGGAAAAAGTATGTCTAGATAAAGAATGAGAAATTAACAAAGTGTAACGTTGTTGGTGAGTTAAACAGAGAAAAAGAAGAAGCTGAAGAACAACATTTACCAAGTAGAATAGAGAAACAAAGATTGAAGAATCTACAGTCTAAGAAAGAGATCAATGGAGTATGTGATGTCAGTATTCAATTTAGCATAAAGGATCTGACAAAAGAAAATGTAGTTGTTATATTTACAGATCAAAGTTTAATGTTTATTATTAGTATTTGTAAGAGAGAAATATCTTAACCAAACGGATTTACCCGTCCTATTTGTAAAACCTAGACTTAGGTGACATTACAAAAGAGTGTTTAAAGACCTATAAAAAGGCCACTATTAATAGATTGGAGATCTTAATAGATCTAAGGTAATTCCCCTAATAGGGTCACATTTAGCAAATGTGTTTATAATCTTTAACATGATAATTTCTTAACTGAGCCTACTTTAGAAGGGTACATTTTTATTGTGGGTCACAATTTCCACAGAGGTTTTTCCCAAATTGGGTTTCCTTGTTAAATATGGTGTTATCTGAGTTAAATTTGGAGTGAACTATGTTTACTAAGTTTGAATGATTGATTTACATATTTGATATGTACTATTGTTTAAGTTATTAAGTTATTTGGTGAGTCGGTTGATATTGTATTCAGTATTACCGAGTGAATCGGTGAGTTCAATTTTAATTGTTTAAGTTTGATTTTGTCTAATTTACCCCCTCTCAGTGGACCAACAATATCATAATTTTCACTCCATGCATTTATGAAACTTGAGCATTAAGCTTTGTGCATTTATGAAAAAAAAATCTATGAGCTAATAGTTGTATTTTGACATCCTGGATTTTAAGAACAAGGTGTTCACAACTCCCAGCCCAAATTTGGAATCAATTTGGTCAGACAATAACCTCACATGGATATGTCTGCATAACACACATTCATCCTTGAAATATTCCATTTTTAAAAATAGAATATCCTATTTTAAATCACCTTTGACTCATGTCCCTTATCTTGGGAGCGTTCAAAAGGACTACCTTTGTCCACTTTGAGTAGAAAACCCCTCCATCTTTATTTTTTACTCTTTGGATCTTGGCTCTTTGACTCTTTCTCTCAGATATCAACATATTATCTCAAGAGAAGTAATGTTCTCTTATTGTTTGTGCATACAAATGTATCATCCTTAAAGAGAGTTCTACATGGTGTAACGTTGTCTCTTTTATCCTATCTACTTGTCTATTAATTAATTTATTAGTTATAAACATTATTTATTTATATCATGATCTTTGTGCAATATTGAATTTCCTCCATCAAGTGGGGTTTATTTGTATTTCTTTTTTGTATCTCTTGTTTTATGCAATAGGGGATTTCCTCCATTAAGCGAGGTTTGTTTCTATTTGCATGTCTCGCATGATAGGGGTTTTCCTGGATATTAAGCATGGTTTATTTCTATTATGTTATAGCTTATTTATTTTATCTCAACCAAAAATGGGGGTTAACTATGGCAATCCCCTATACAACCCCAATAATTATGCCTATTTTTATGAGTAGTAGACAAACATGTCCACAGAGTGAAATTGTGTGCACATGATTTGGTTTAGAGTCTTTTAGTTATTTCTATCGGTACAGACTACAACATGATACATAAATGTCCTAGAAACATGTGGTGTCTGAGGTCAAGATTCCCAACTTCAAGTTGTGTAATTTGTTGCTTTTACTTTCAGTTGTGGTAGCCAGAATATTTCTAGATTTTTATATTTCCCAGTTGTTTTGGTATTTTGGTTTTAGCTTTAATCTAGTAATTTTGTTAACATAGTTTAAGTTTACTTACCTTCTTTATATTGCATTAGATTTCCTTTTAAATGTTAAATCTTAAGTTGTCTCGATCACCATAGCTAACTAGTGTGATAATAGAAATGAGGTAGCATAAGGAACATTTGGTAATGATGTTGGAATAGGAATGCAACTTTCAATATTGGTATTATTATTAGAAAGATTAAGTGTTTGAGCACACTGCTTCCTAGATATGAGATTACTATCAATTATTTTAAATGTGCCACAGAATAAGTCAACACTTATTTCATCATTTTGAACCATTCTTCTCAACCCTTTAATCAAGGGAATGAATTCACTATTAAAATGCTATTAACCCATCCAATGTTCATTCTTTGTTGAATCATCAACAAGATTTTCTACTTGGATAGGAGACACTCTTATGTTGGATTCATCCTCATCATGTGAAGTATGAGAAGAGTGATTTTCAATAATTTTAGGTATACCATTGGTAGGATAAGAGGTATAACCTACATTCCCATGGAATAAATTAGATGACTCAAGATCTACACCTTTGAGGTAACCCATAAGTCTACAACTTCTTCTCATAGACATGTGACATGTTATATGTAGGGATAAAGGTTATGAAACTCATACACAAAGCAAGACTAGAAAAAATATCTAAATAATGCAAATTATTAATAGCTTTATCATTTAAACATTGCATGAAAGTAATATTTAACATGAAAGAATAAAGCATGAATCAAGTTGATGCAAAACAAAACTTAGTATGAATGACAAATTTGATCCATAATTTCACATACAACCTATTGTATTGTAATTAAACTAAATATAATCATCTAAATCATAAGAAATATATACATACAAATTGGATCTCGACACCAAATCAAAATGAAGATGCAAGGGAGTTAGGCTCGCCAAAATGTAATGAAATAAAAATGGCGGTGAGGGTGGATAGATGCAAGGGACAATCACTAGGATGAATGAACAAATTAGGAAGCACACACCTAATCTCACACCTATCTTCTTTAATCATATTTGAAGGAAGGATAATCCACTAGGCTCAAGGAGGCTCAAGGAGCCAGAGGATGCAAGGATTCCTAAGCTATTGAGTTCAAATACGACTATGCAAAGTAGAAACGAAAATACAAGGATGGAAGGAGAGATGAATTACTCAACTGTTGGCTAAATATTTTTTAGGTTTCGTAGACACACTGTTAGAGTACATAGTCTTCTTTACCACTTATTAATTATATCATGTTGATATTAATTATTAAGTTAGGCGTACTCTATTTTTCACTTAAGCTTTCTCTTAGGTCAGTTTTTCCTTTTAGGGTTTCAT
>MU227350.1:171645-182435 GCA_018584345.1 Thuja plicata
CCCCTTCACAGGTCCCTTGGATACTGGATTCTGGTGCTTCTCACCATATGGAATCTTCTCAGGATTTGTTCTCTTCTTTTGAGACTTCTCCTATTCCTCATATTCTCATGGGGAATAACACTGTACATATAGTCTGTGGGACAGGTTCGGTCAGCATTCAGGATGGCACCTTCAATGATGTATTGTATGTTCCATCTCTCTCTGCCAACCTTCTCTCAATTTATCAGATTACACGCAGTGGGTCAAGGAAGATAGTTGAGTTCACGGCCGATTCAGCCTTCATCAGGGATAGTGTGACAGGAGGCATTATTTCTACAGGGATAGTTGATCATTCCACCCATCTCTACACCTTCTCTCACTTTGGTCCACCATCTCCACTTTTGGAGCTCAGCTCTCCTCTTTCCAGAAAGCATCATGCGGTGCAGTCAGGTCGCTTGAACCTCTGTGTTGTTCCCACAACCAGTGTTGTGACTGTCATACCACATCCTGAGGTGTACTTTTCTCTTCAGCAGGATTCTTCTTCAGCACTACTTGACCCTCCAGCTCCATTCATCGAGCCACTAGGTGCAGTTGTTGAGGATTCTTCAGAGGACACTCATCTCCTCTCTCATGAGAGTGTCAGCACACCTGTCATACCACTTGCATTAGGGATTCCCTTTCAGGATCCTCGTGTCTTCTCATTTGAGCATCATCTCAACCTTCCAGTGACACCTCATCCTTCGAGGTCACCTCTTCAGCACCCACTGACTTTCACTCCTCTGCATTGGAGTCGCAGTGGTTTGTTCATTGCTCCAAGGGTTCTTTCATTCTGGGGGGGCTTTGGAGCCTCGACCCTCTCTCTCGGGGGGGTTGGCAGCACGCATTGTACTACTGGCTTTGAGAGAGTGTCTTGAAGTCATTCCTTTTGTCTTTGCTTGCTTTTACATCTCTTTTTGGAGAGGAGTTTTTCCCACTGGGTTTTCTCCTTTATCTCCAGTTCACAGAGATTTCCTTGTATTGGGTACCTGATCAGGCCTTGTTGCCGGGACCCTCTTTTCCTGCTTTCATAGCTGTGCTAGGTTTGCTTACCTCCTGAGCTTCGCTTAAGGGGGGGTGTTAGAGTACATAGTCTTCTTTACCACTTATTAATTATATCATGTTGATATTAATTATTAAGTCAGGCATACTCTATTTTTCACTTAAGCTTTCTCTTAGGTCAGTTTTTCCTTTTAGGGTTTCATTCACCTTTAAGGTCGAATGCTTGTATTTATTTTTTCATACTCTTCAAATACATTTTTGAGCTCTCACATTTTGAGCATAGAAGGGTTTCTTCTTTTTCTGTTGTTGGCTTCAATCTTTGCAACAGGTATTTTGCATGCAGGTGTTCTTGGCAAGCTGTGAAGTTGGATTTATCAACTTCTACACACACTACTTAAAAAATGAAATATTTAGATACAGTATATAAGATATAATATCTCCTCTCAACTAAGGGAGGCAACCTTCTTATTGCTGCTAAATCAACTAAAACTTAATAAGAAATTCAAAGTAATCTAAGATTGGATGTTACACCTATCAATTCCTCTTTCTTCAGGAAGGATTTCCACTTTCAGAAGTATGCACTTTACAAGCTTGAGACTCTTGATAACTTCACTTTTAAGCACTAATTGGAGCAATAATACCAATAATCTTAAGATTATCAAAAGATTATCTTTAAGCTTACTGGTAAACTATTAACTAAGGAATGTGCATAAGCTCAAAGACTCATACACTATCTTACAATAATTTAAAGGGTGAGGCAACAATATATTTAGCACAAAGACTTGAAAATATATAACTTCATTTCTAATTTCTAATAACACAAAGAATCACATCTCAAAGACTATGTATTTGTTTCCATGTAACTCAAGTTGAAAACTACAACACAAAGTCTGTATGAAATCATATTTAAAATTTACCTTATAGTAGCACAAATAACTCATACAGTTTTCAAAATAAATTCAATATAATACCTGTATTGTGACGTAAGAACAAAACAATGATATAACAAGTTCCTTCAACACAAAGATTGAAAATACCTGCTCTTTTATTTACTTCAAAATCAGCTTGCACAAATAAAGAAAAGTTTGTATCCTGCACAATTCCAACAGAGTTTACATGTAATGCATAAAGATGATTATTTACAATACGACCTCTTGTATTTATAGAAGAGCAATTATGAGAAAAAGGTGGAAAACTAACTACCTGTTTTTGACTTATTCAACATTAAATTCCTGTGTAATGTGATTACATGTAATGTGGTTATGTGCAATTGCAATTTTTTGCTTTACATGTGACGTTTCCATATGCAAGTGCAATTTTATGCTTTACATGTAACTTGTAAAAACTAAATTACAAAATGCATGATTGAAACTAAAATAAGTGTCTGAAAAGACATGACTCTTATTACACCAACCTATGTCAAAGAGGTCTTTGTGTTGCTAGATTACAAGTGCTTGGAATCTTAAAATGTATATATGGGTGAGAACATCTGCACAGAAAACACATCTTGACCTTTGCATATGATGGAATTAAATCATTAATCTTTATTCTAACCCATGGCTAAAAAATGTTCATGATCCCTCTTATTGATCTGCTACCACCTTCTTTGAATCAGTCTTGAAAGCATTCTAATATTTATGAAACTTGAATTTCTTCTTTTTCTTAGGCGTGGTGGTGGTTGGCTCTTCTCACAGTGGATGAGCATGTGTAGCACTGAGATGGAAAGACCAAAATAGCTTAACATCAAAATGTGTTAAATTTAGTTCCATAGTGTTCTCTATTAAGTCCATACTTTGATTTTGAAACTTGGTACATCATGTGTTCAAACAAGGCTTTAAATAGAGTTTAGGTGAAAAAGTTGCTTTTTGTGAGCCATGGTTGCAATTCGAGGATTTTGGAGAGCACTATAAGTGAAGGCACAAATGTAGTTCATCTTGTAAAATTTTATGTAATCAGAACTAAAAGTTCAGATGTAGTTCAACTTGCAATTAGGACACAAGTCCCCAATTGCACTTGTATTTTCATTTTCAAAGGGTAAACTTGAGTATGATCGGGGTTTTTGGATGCGATTGCACATGTGAATTCATGTAACAAAACATGAATTGGGTGTGAAAAATATCAAAAATCAAATGATAGGTATGGATATTTTAGAGGTGATTGCACATAAAATTACATGTTACATTACACGTAATGGGTATCAAAAATCTTGATTTGGGAACAAGGTAGGTCTGAAACAAAATGCAATTGGGGTTTTTGGCTATGATTGCATATAAGATTACATATTATATGGAATACAACATTGCATGTAATCAGTATAAAATTTTAGAT
The DNA here is from genome assembly GCA_018584345.1 of Thuja plicata. Classification (NCBI taxonomy): domain Eukaryota; kingdom Viridiplantae; phylum Streptophyta; class Pinopsida; order Cupressales; family Cupressaceae; genus Thuja; species Thuja plicata. The sequence continues at coordinate 174,991 of MU227350.1, forward strand.
TTGGAACAATATATATGTAGAGAATAATGTAGTCAAGGGTACTGCAACAATGAAAAACTCCACTTGGTAAAGAAATTGCCTTATTTGTTCATATCCATATACGACTCATGAATATTTTCACTCAATGCATGTGTTGAATGCAAACTAGGAAGTGACTATGGCTCTCATGCAAGATAGTATTGGGAAGAAATTCATTTGCATTTTCATACAAATTTAGATATCTCATTTTCCATAAACCTGATCGCATTATAAATATGAAAATATTCAATGCATGAAATACTAATCAGAATGAACCTTTTGTAAATATTCTGATAAAATTGCATAGTATAAACAAAGGGAAAACCCCTCAAATATAACTCAAAAATATACAAAAAGAGAAACAAAAACTTTTTTTTGTACAAAATAGAATATAAAACCCTAAACACGGAGCTAAATATAGAAAAATTTACTAAAATGATTATGAAAACAAAGAAAAATGACCATAATTTAAAGCAAAAATGACTATGAAAATAATAGTCGCATACCTATAGCACTTGATTGGCGTTTGAAAGAAAAATTTGCCTAAAGATTCCTAAGTTGTACTATTTATAAATGTCAGGAGTCCAAACTTATGAAGGAATGGTTGTAAAAGATTGGGAAAATCATTTATAACCAATGAAAACTTGGTGTTTAGACCCAAACTCGACATTTCTCTAAATTGAGTGATATACATGTTAACTCGTAATCTAAGGGATTGAAATTATTTGCAGAGCTTGACATTTGTATGCAATGAAAGATGTAGTATTAAGTCAAAAGAGTGATCTTTGTGTATTTCAAGTTGATAAACTCACATTTCACAAAAATGTATGTAGTGCATTAATGCTAGAAAAGTCTGAGATAGCATATATGTTGGGTTTTTTTTAATGTTTTACACAAGAAAATGCATGCAATATGTGATTTAATATGCAATATAATTAAAAAGGCATGATCACTTATGTCATTGTTTTTTTTTATGCTTTTAACATTACTTTTTGCAAATAACATCACATGTAATAAGCCCAAAAAGCTCTGACTAGAAGGTCGTTGAAGATTTTACAATTACATGTTATTTTATATGCAATAAGACATGTAATAATATCTAAAAGGTCTGCTCCTTTGATTAATTTTGGGTTTTCATAATATATTGCTAGTATATTACATGTAACCTTGTAATTGAGCTTAAAAACATGAGACTCATAAATTAAATAATTACATCTTAAATAAAACCTATAAAAATTAAATGAAAATAAGAGAAATCAAAATGAAAAGGACTAAACTTTGATGACAAAAAGACTTAAAATTAAAATATTACAAAAATAAATAAATTTCAAATGAGAAGATGCTACTTAGAGTATATCCATGAAATTTAATCAAAATTTCATTTAAATTTTGTGGGGTTGTCATTAATTTCACTAATATGAAATTAATGACAACATCAAGTATGTAGACAAATGCAGACTGTAAATCCAATTTTGTAAACAAATATGAAAAACCAAAATAGCAATTGAGCTATGATCCAAATTATAGTCCAAATTGGTAGGTATAGGACGCTTCTAAGGGTCAAGACAAGCATGAAGTATTGGGTGAGTTAAAGTCGCCTTATACCTGACAAAATATGATGAAACTTAAATCGAATATTGGTCTCTATCAAACTTTCTTGTAGTTGTCTCCATAACTGTGCCACTTGTCACTTACACACTAAAAACAAGAAAATTGTTGGGGAAAATAGGTTTGCCTTGGTTAGACCCTTGTTTAGGAATTAACCTTGAAATTGAATTATAATGCTTAAAGATCGAAGCATGTTACATTAGTAGTTGATGCAGGCGTATTCTTGGGTAGTTGGAAATCTTGGATCACCCAAAAATATTTCCTTTCAATTTTGTTCTTGTTTTCCAGTTTTTGTGTTTAGGTGGCGTTCCTTGGTTTTGGATCATTTGTTGTTGTGAACTTCAAGGTTTGTTCTAGACATCATGTTTTACTTATGTCTAGGTTTACACATCATTTGGATACTTCACTGTTAAGATGTTAAAGATTCATGGTCATTTCTATGTTTTCTTCGTGTTCTAACGGTCAAATGGAGTGTTTTGGTCTTGCAAAATAATTCTTGATCGAAAAAGCTTAGTGGCTCATATTTTTATGTTCCTGGATCTTTGTCTAACATCTCTCTTAAATCGTGCATCATTTCTACATCTTGGTATTAAGATCTTATGATTTTTGTCCCGACCTATATTTGCACATGTTACATTTTCTTAATTTTGAAAAATTTAATTGTTCTTGCCAACATATGTGTTGTGAAGGTTCTATATATTGAAGTTTTTGATCTTTGTTTAGTGGGTAGTGTGGAGCAATTCTGGGGACATAACCTTAGGAGATTAACATTTGGGTTTAGTGCTAGTTTGTGTTGTAATCAGGCATGCATGTTGACTATTTTTAATCTACATGTTTCAAGCCAATATGATGTAAATACTTGTTTTAGAGATAATTTGAAGACCTGTTGTAGCATTTGGATTGTCTTTTCTTGTTCTTAAGTTGGTTTATTTCCATTGTGTTGACTCTATTTGCATGGTTGGACCATCTCCATTGGGGAAACTCTGGACATGACTACACTAGTATTCAAGGATTGATAAGATGTAATACCTTCACAAACCTTCATAATTTTGAATCACTTATGAAGTTTCTTGAAAGTGAAATTTAGTGTTGTCTTTGAGCATGGATCGAGGATAGGAAGAAAATGGACGCCTTCACAGATTATTTGATCTAGACATTAATCATTTTCTTCCATGATTGATGCTTGAATGAATATTAATGTGAATATATTGCCTCGATTGCTCCTTTAATTGATATTTCTTTAGTGCTTTTATATCAAATTCCTTTCTCCAAGTGTTCTTGAGATCATGAATTCTTATCAAAATGAGGGAGGTAGCTTTTCTTTTTTACCTCACCTAGCTATTTTAGATCCCAAAACTTGAAGAAGGCCAATAGGGGTTTAAGGATCCCACTAAAAATATAAGACCTTTTTGTAGTTAAAATTTGGGCTCAAACTATGGAGTGTGGGGTGAGTCCCAAGTATGGGGTGAGTTTGAATCACCCTATACTGACCCACTTTCCATATACAAAAAACCTTGGGCTAATATTTGAGTTAGGGGTCGGTTTGGAAATGAGGATTCTAAAAGTGTGCATGAAATTGTTGGCATTATGATGGATTTTAGAGGTGAAATGATGAGTTTGAGTTTTTCATTAATGGAAGCTTATTAACTCTGTTAGATTTGGTGAATAGGTTGATGTTACCAATTGACAGGTTGAGTAGGTGAAGCAGTTTTTTGCTAAGTGTTCTGACCGGTTAGTAGAAAGACAGTAATATAAGTGTTTTGTGCATTGATCAAGTTTTCTAGCACATTGGGAGGTGTGATCATTACTATATCCTTATTTTGGTTAGAGAAGCTTGGATGTACAATAATTATTGTTAACTTGACATTCTTTGTAAGTTAATATTTTGGTGTTGTGTTCTATATGAACTGGTTGAGTTACCGAATGGTTCCTGATGATTAGATAGTCAAGGTAGTTATGCTATTGTTGGTGTTTTGTAATAAATATTTTGTTACATTTTGGGCCAACATATTAGGTTTTATTGGAGTGGATTTTCATGAGTTAAGTCAAAGTTGTGGGCTAATTGGTGGATTATTTTTAATGTTTTAACCGACTTAAGAAAAAAAATATAAAAGAGATCTAAATCGGTGATTTAGGATTGTTGATCATGTTTTTGGTGCTTGTGTTTAGAGACAAAGGAAGAGTATTGTGTCAAGAGTTTATAGATTGAAATGGATGTTACATGAAAGCAGTGTCATTCCAGATCAGTAATTGAGTTCATTGCTCAAGGATAACCCTAATAGGTTAGCAAGTTAAATCCTTTAACATGGTGGACTTTAACATGTCTTTTGTATAAATCCTTTAACAGGGTGACTTATGATAAGTATTTCTAAATAATCTAGTGAGGTAGATCCATACAGGTCTCATTGCACTTCTAATAAGGTACTAATCACTTCTAACCGAGTGAGACCCTAACAGGGTATTGTAAGCTCCTAACAGGGAAACTCTTTTACTTCAGTGAAGAAATTTGTGGGTGTCATCCACATTGTGGTTTCCTCCCTCTTACAAGGGTTTCCATAATAAAAATGGTAGTTTTATGAGTTATAATTTGTGGATGTTTGAATTGTTTTACTTCTACTACATAATTACTCTTACATGTTTTATTGCTTATAAGTTGGTTAAGAGCATTAGTAGATTATTGGTTGAATTAGTACATTTCCTATTTACACTGATTCACCCTCCCGGTGCTTCTATATATAAACAATTGGTAGCAGATCCTAGTGCCCTTGAAGAAGCCTAATAACTTAGGTGAGATCCTTGAGGGAGACATGGAGTTCTATAGAATACAATTTTTTGAGGCCGAGGACATGATTGAGAAACTTAAAGACTAGTTGAAGAGCTCTAGGGATAAAAGATGAGAGTTTCTCTAACATTTGAGTGAAATTCAAGATCTTATTGGGCACCTTTCTGAGCAAAGTGGATCTGATGAATCTATGGTAGAAGTTGTGACCTTGGAAAATGAACAGCTAGATAAGGACAATAAGTACACGCATAAGGTGCTATACAAACTAAAAAAAGAAAAGAAGAACATGCAAAGGGAGTTGTAAAACTTCTCAATAAGATTAGGTGAAGAGTTAGAAGCAAGGAAAGTTGTAGATGAAGCTAAGATAGTCGCAGAGGATGCCCTAAAATTCAAAGATGAAACCCTAAAGACTAAGGTGAATGAGCTTTTCAGATATAAGCAAGAAGTTGATGCATTAAGGGAACACCTACATGATTCTAATGAATAAAATGATAATGTCATAAGAGTGAATGAAGATTTGAGAAATGAGAATGGAAAGATGACAGGAGAGTTGAAGGGTGATAATGATTTGTTGGATAAGTTCAACAAGAGTTCTGCTAAAATTTATGAACAACTCTCTAGACAAAGGAGAAATGGTGAAAGACAAGGAATATGGTTTTCTAAATTTGAAGTCAGTGAGACATCTAGTACAAAGGAGACTCATGTAGAAGGAAAGCCTGCACCTAAGGTGAATAATAACAAAGCTAGTAAGAGGAAGTATAGACTGATATGTTTTAATTTCCACAAGGAAAGACATACAGCTAATGTTTTTAATTCTAAACCTAATCCATATGTTCCTATATTTGTAAATTTTTTTGGTAGATCTAATGGTTACAATGCTAAAACTAATGTTTTTCAAGGTAACTATTATTGATATAACAAGTTTGGTCATAAGGCTAATGAGTGAAGGACTACAATAAACAATGAAAGACTACTTGTGAATCGAGGCAACCTTTACCAAAGGGAGAGGCAATTAAATGTTACATGTTATGTTTCTCACAACTTTGGACACACAACAGTGAATTGTAGGGTGAGAACTAGTAGAGGCAATGATGGACCGTGGAGACAAACCGATATGGCGTGTTTCAATTGCAATAAGATTGGACATCTTGCAAGGTCTTGTAGAGAAAAGACTAATAACATTGAAGGTCAATCGATGAATATGCCTGATAATGATAAAGGCAAGAAGATTGTATATATTGAAGAAGCTAGGAAATAATGAAGGAAACATGGGTCAAGAAAGGTGAAATGAAGTCTTCTGAAATAATAGAGAGCTCCACTACTTCGGGTAGTGTGGAGGATTCATCATGTAACTAATCCAAAGCTATTTGCTTAGGGGGATAAAATCAAGTAAGATCTATAACCTATTGATGACATGTAACTGATTAAATGTTTGATAATGTTAAGTTGAAGATAATGCAAGGCATCAAAATCAGTTAATGGTTTGTATTGTCATTGATGTAAACTTGATATCATATGTATGGTCATGTACATAATTCCAAAATACTTCAGAGAAGCAATGGAACAAAGGTTATGCCTTCATCAATGCATAAAAGTCAAGTATTCACTAAGTGATAGATAACACTGACGGAGTGCACACCATCGGTAAAGGCAAAGAAGAAAAGTCACAGTAATGCCTGACAAGCAGAAGACAGCGTTGCCTGATGAAGCAAAACCATAGGATGCCCGACGAGCTAAAAGTAGAGTTTCCTGATGGATGGAGATCCTGAAGCTAACTAAAGTCACACTGATGGAACTGGCAGTTGTAACCGATGACTAACTAAAGAGTTGACAGACGGAACAGAGAGTTCAGAAAATGACAAAATATCTAGCTGGCAACAGCTAAAGATAGACTTAATTGGTTGTTTTCTTTGTTTTATTCGACCAAAGTTAAGTGATTGATTTAAAGAAGATTTGTACAGTTGGCAAGAAGATAACTATGAGATAAATTAGGAGTTTTGCTTTAAATCAAATTGGCTGGATTTTTTTTCACGCCAAGAATCAAGAATCAATGAATATTATGTCTATATAAGAGACAAGCTTAATTCATTTCTGTATCACATGAAAAGGGATTAAGGGGAGTGAATAGAAAGAGGATGCTAAGAAGAAATTGATGAAGAACAACTTCATACAATACTGATCAATCAAGCTGAAGGAGAGCTAAGGAATTCTGCAGACATAGACAAATAATGAACACATCATCACAAAGCAAAAATTATGGAGCACAAAAGAATTGAATTGATACAATGATCAGAGAGGTAATGTACTTAAATAGATCTAAAAATCTACAATTCAAGTTGCATTAGAAACAGGTCATTTTGTTTCAGTTTAACCATTGAAGCATCAAGTCTCTTAACAGAGCAGGACTTAACAGTCTTTTATATATTGAGGTACATCCCAAGGAGTGCCAAAAAGGTTGATTCATGAAAGTAGCATTGGATATGCCTGATGCCTATTGACAGTCTAAGAGAGAGGCTAATTCAAGGATGACAACATTAGATGCCTGATACTAAGTGACAACCTATATGTGTAAAATCTTCTAACAAGGTCACACTTAACAGTGTGTTTATAACCTTTAACAAGGTTGGCTCTTAACAGGGCTCACTTTATAAGAGTGAAAATTTGGGGTACCGGTCCCAGTAGTTTTTTCCCTTAATAGGGTTTCCACGTTAAAAAATCATGTGTTATGTGTGTAAGATTCATTTCTTTATTGTTTTGTATCTGACATAGTTAACACTGGATTTATCGGTATACTCTGCATATTTACTGTATTTTGGTAAATAATTATACTGCTTATCGATAATCAAGGAGAATAAGGACAGACAAGGAAAACCAATAGACAGTTAATCATTTCATGGCATGCATCTTGTAGGGACATAATAATCTGTGGTTTATTTGAGTGGTGGTTAGATTAAGGATAAGTTTTTGAGGCCACTGATTCACCCCCCCCCCCTCTCTCAGTTATTACTAAAAATTGGTATCAAAGCTTATGTCCTTA
>MU227350.1:186658-227904 GCA_018584345.1 Thuja plicata
TGAGGAAAAAGAGTTATTATGGAGATAGATATTTTATTCTCTTTGTTGATGATTACTCTAGAATGATGACAGTTATGTTTCTAAAAGATAAATCTAAAGCATTCAAGATGTTTAAATGGTATAAGGCCCTGGTAGAAAAATAAATTGGTAAGGATCTAAAATGTTTGAGATTAGATAGAGGAGGTGAGTTTATATCAGATGAATTCACAAACTTTTTAATGAGCGTGGTATAAAAAGACAGGTTTCTACACCAAGAACACCACAGCAAAATGGAATTGTTGAAAGAAGGAATAGATCAATAGTTGATTGTACTAGAACATTGATGATAGAAAAAGGTATCACCCAAATATTCTGGAGGGAAGTTGTCAGTATTGTTGTTTACACATTGAATAGAGTACAATTTAAGAAAGACACCAAGAAAACACCTTATGAGCTATGGTATGGATACACACCCAATGTGAGTTATTTCAAAATTTTTGGCAGTCAATGTTATATCTTAAAAGATGATAGAAATGGAAAACTTGACTCCAAGAGTGATGAAGGAATTTTTCTAGGGTGTTCTACCAAGAACAAGGCTTACAAATGTCTAAATAAAGTCTCTAACAAAATTATTGAAAGTGCAAATTTAAAGATAGATGAATTTGCAGAGAAGAATGAACAAGAAAGCACTAAAGAACCAGAGGACTACAATAATTTCACCTACAACGAGGAACCTGACACTCTACCCTACCAACAATGTAGATCCCCTGAGCTACAAATCATTACTCCCAAGCATCAGGCTACAAATACCGACGGTTAGGATAATGATCAAGATAATGTGCAAGGTGATGAAGAACAAAATGAAGATCAAAATAATGATCAAGCTAATAGAAAAATAATTGTACTCGTACTTGCAAGATATGTAAGAATGAACCATCCAAAGGTCCAGATCATAGGAGATAAGAAAGCTGGTACAAGAACAAGAAGCAAGTATTTCCACTCAAATTGTTTAATTTATGAGTTTGAGCCCAAATCTATCAATGTTGCACTAGATAATGAGGAATGGATAAGTGCTATGAATGATGAGATTAAGAAGACTGAGAAAAAAAAAACATGGTCACTTGTGCCAAGACCAGATGACAAGAATGTCATCGGTACAAAATGGATATTCAGGAATAAGCTGAATGAAAATGGAGAAGTCACAAGGAACAAATCAAGAATAGTATGCAAAGGGTATGCACAAGAGGAAGGTATAGACTATGGAGAGACCTTTGCACCCATTTCTAGGCTAGAAGGAGTAAGAATATTACTCGCTTAATGGATATTCAAGAATAAGCTGAATGAAAATGGAGAAGTCACAAGGAACAAAACAAGACTATTATGCAAAGGGTATGCACAAAAGGAAGGTATAGACCATGGAGAGACCTTTGTACCCATTTCTAGGCTAGAAGGAGTAAGAATATTACTCACTTATGCTTCATTCAAAAGATTCAAGATATACCAAATGGATGTCAAGTCAGTATTCCTAAATGGAATACTTGAAGAAGAGGTATACATTGAACAACCAGAAGGGTTTTTTGATCCAGACAAGAAGGACATGGTATGTAGACTTCACAAAGCCTTGTATGGATTGAAATGAGCTCCTAGAGCCTGGTACAAATGACTTCATTCCTATCTAATAAGTATTGGATTTGTAAGGACTAGTGAAAACAATAATCTTTATTTGAAGGAAGATACTAATGCTAACACCTTGATTACTAAAATATTTGTTGATGAGATCATATTTGGAGGAAATGATATGCTATGCAAATAATTTGTTGATGAAATGAGTGTAGAGTTTGAGATGTCTATGTTTGGAGAGATCAAGTTCTTTCTTGGTCTACAGATCATTCAACAAAGTGAAGGTATTTTCATTACATAGTCCAAATACATAAAAGAAGTACTGAAAATATTCAAGATGGAAGATTCCAAACTAGTTGGAACACCAATGGCTACTAGATGTAAGTTGACAAAGGAGGACAAGACAACAGAGGTAAATCAGACTTTGTATAGATCAATGATTGGAAAACTCATGTATGTTGTGCACACTAGACTAGATATTGCACATGCAGTAGGAATTGTTGCTAGATTTTATGTTAATCCCAGGGAATCACATATGACTACTGTGAAATGAATCCTAAGATATCTAAAGAATACTAAGGAATTTGGCTTATGGTATAGAAGAGAAGGAAAATTTGAACTAAAAGTGTTTATCGGTGCTGATTGGGCTGGAAATCTTGATGACCGGAAGAGCACAACTGGAGGAGCATTCTTTATGGGTGAAAGAATTGTCACATGGATTAGCAAGAAGCAAGGATGCATATCTTAGTCTACTGTAGAAGCATAGTATGTTGTTGTTGTTGCAAATTGCTCAAATATTGCATGGATCAAACAGTTGCTGGAAGGCATGCATATGAAGATCTTAGAACCAGTGATTATCTATTGTGATAACACCAGTGCAATAAACATTTCCAATAATCCAGTCATGCATGCAAAGACTAAATACATTGCCATCAAGTATCATTACTTGAGAGAACAAGTTCAAGAAAATAAGGTGATACTTTAGTATGTGCAATCAAAAGAACAATTGGCCGATATCTTCACCAAGCCACTGCCCAAGGATACATTTGAGTACCTGAGAAAGAGACTAGGGGTAAAATCCTTGTCTTCCAGTTAGTAAAAGACTGAAGGCTGCATCATCCTACTTATTATCAGAATATCATTCATCTTGATGCAAGCAAAGAGAATAAATTCAAAAGCTACATCTATATATAGACATGTATATATCATAACTGAGCACCAGAGCATATTGTTGTATTGCTGATGGATAAAGGGAAATTCAAGGAATATATTATGGATAGGAGGAAAATGATTGTTTGACATGAATGTTAGATACTTGTAACAATATTTTTTTGGCATTGTTGTCAAAGGGAGAGAAAGTATTCATATTATCACATTATTCTAAGAGAAAAGGGAGAGAGATTATCCATTATCAAATTACTCCAATAGGGAGAGATCATATCCATAGAGAGAGAGTTTGTATGGAGTTAATACAAAGGAAGAGTTGTTGACAAGAGAGAAAGACATCAAATGTGAAGAACAATCAAAAGAAAGATATTGACACAAGGAGATGATGTGACACATCAGAACAAGAAACATAGAGAGCTGCAAGAATCAAATCTAAGCTAAAACAAAGCTTACCGACGGTCAGACATTTTTATCGATTATCAAAACAAACTATTTGGTAGTTTGATCAATCTCAATAAATTGTATTTCATATTGTATTATAAATAGTATAGTGTGATAATATAAGTTTGTTTCCATCAATGCCAAAAGGAGAGATTAATGACATGTAACTGATTAAATGTTTGATAATGTTAAGTTGAAGATAATGCAAGGCATTAAAATTAGTTAAAGGTTTGTATTGTCATTGATGTCAACTTGATATCATCTGTATGGTCATTTACATAATTCCAAAATACTTCATAGAAGCAATGGAACAAAGGTTATGACTTCAGTAATGCATAAAATTCAAGTATTCACTAAGTAACAGATAACACCGACAGAGTGCACACCATTGGTAAAGGAAAAGAAGAAAAGTCACAGTAATACCTGACAAGCAGAAGATAGTGTTGCCTGAAAAAGCAAAACCATAGGATGCCCGATGAGCTAAAAGTAGATTTTTCCAATGGACGGAGATCCCGAAGCTAACTAAAGTCACACTGATGGAACTGGCAGTTGTAACCGATGACTAACTAAAGAGTTGACCGATGAAACAGAGAGTTTAGAAAATGACAAAATATCTAGCTGGCAAGAGCTAAAGATAGACTTAACTGATTGTTTTCTTTGTTTTATTTGACCAAAGTTAAATGGTTGACTTAAAGAAGATTTGTACAATTGGCAAGAAGATAACTACAAGATAAATTAGGAGTTATGCTTTAAATCAAATTGGCTGGATTGTTTTTCATGCCAAGAATCAATAATCAAGAATCAATGAATATTATGTCTATATAAGAGACAAGATTAACTCATTTCTATATCACATGAAAAGGGATTAAGGGGAGTGAATAGAAAGAGGATGCTAAGAAGAAACTGATGAAGAAAAACTTTATACAGTACTGATCAATCAAGTTGAAGGAGAGCTAAGGAATTCTGCAGATGCCGACGAATAGTGAACACAGTATCACAAAGCAGAAAGTATGGAGCACAAAAGAATTGAATTGATACATTGATTCAGAGAGGTAATGTACTTAAATAGATCTGAAAATCTACAATTCAAGTTGCATTAGAAACAAGTAATTTTGTTTCAGTTTAACCATTGAAGCATCAAGTCTCTTAACAGAGCAGGACTTAACAGTCTTCTATATATTGAGGTACGTCCCAAGGAGTGCCAAAAAGTTTGATTCATGAAAGTAGCATTGGATATGCCCAATGCCTATTGACAGTCTAAGAGAGAGGTTGATTCAAGGATGGCAGCATTGATGCCCGATACTAAGTCACAACCTGTATGTGTAAAATCCTCTAACAAGGTCACACTTAATAGTGTGTTTGTAACCTTTAACAGGGTTGGCTCTTAATAGGGCTCACTTTAGAAGAGTGAAAATTTGGGGTACCGGTCCTAGTGGTTTTTTCCCTTAACAAGGTTTCCATGTTAAAAATTCATGTGTTATGTGTGTAAGATTCATTTCTTTATTTTTTTGTATCTGACATAGTTAACACTAGATTTATCGGTATACTCTGCATATTTACTGTATTTGAGTAAATAATTATACTGCTTATCGGTAATCAAGGAGAATAAGGATAGACAAGGAAAACTGACAGACAGTTAATCATTTCATGGCATACATCTTGTAGGGACATAATAATCTGAGGTTTATTTGAATGGTGGTTAGATTAAGGATAAGTTTTTGAGGCCACTGATTCACCCCCTCCCCCCTCTCAGTTATTACTAACACCTATCCCCTAAGTTGTGTGTGTGGTAAGATTTATCAACATATTTAGATGCCTAATGATGTTATGTAAGAATCTGATGAAGTATATTGCATTACATATGATTATATGTGACTATATAATGATTTTTTTTAATGACATAGTGACTCTTTATGTTTCTAACTGTTGTGCTTGGTTAAGGTTACTATTTGACCATTTGCGCTTATTGCTTAGTAATAAGATGTTATAAGAGAAAAGGTGAAGTTCATTTATCACTTTGCATTCTATGAGCTAAGAAGTACATTTGCAAGCATATCCTAAGTGATTTCAAAGTTTTTCCAAGTGGATGTGAACTGAAGTTTGTTTTTTCGTGCTTGAAGTGAAGCAGTGTTTGAATAACTGTAGTGACAAACTAAAGCAGTATATTTTCTATGTTGTAGAGGTTTTGTCATGTGTTGAACATTGTTACCATTATGGACACCCCTGTGTTGATTAAGATTACTGAGGAACTAAGGCTAGTATTCAAATTGCATCCACTCAAGGTGACAATAAATTATCCCATTGGTGCCTTGTCTTTGATACCTAATGGTGTGTTATTAAGTGAGGATGTAAGATCATTCATTCATTGCAAGATTGAATATCTTAGTTACAATGTTATTTTCAATGCATTTACAAGACTGTGTGATGGACATAGTTTGAAGAATGAGCACAAGTATTTGATTGAGAAGGGTTTCGCTTATGTTGTTGACCTACTTGAATAATTTGAGTCTGATTGGATAAGATATGTATTGAATCGAGTTCATGATTGGTTCTTATGGCTGAATAGACCATGTAAGATTACAAAAGAGGTTATTCATGTGGTGGAAAGGTTGTGTGCGATCGGTGATGTACCAATTCTGAGAATGATTCCAGTTGGTGAGGTCACTCTCCTAACAAATTCAAAGAAAGATCAACATGTTATGATGATTAATGACATTGAAAACAATGAGGTGAATTTTTCTTCTGTGGTGATCGATTATAAGGTTTATCAGTCGAGTCGATTGAATAGTGTGCTCAGTGGTGGTATTCATGTTGCTTATCAGATGGTAAAAGATAATATTCGATACAACCTATGTGAGGTCATGAGAAGTCATTTATTTGTGAACATGGAGCAGATTAAGAAAGATAAGAAACAATCATTCAATTATGGTTCCCTATTGGTATGTATATTTTTCTATTTGCAGAATCATTTCCTTGGTATTGGTAAAATTCAGTGGTCAACCATTAAACTTACAGTAGTGTAGATTAAGGAATGGATAAGGATGTTAGGAAATAAATTTAATAGTACTATGTGTGGTTATTTCAAATAGTTCCATAAATGTGTGCATGAGAGAGAATATATCCTGACCAGTATTATAGAAAAATATAAAGATGACATGTTTTGTCGTGGATACTGATACATGCATGATGCAAGAAGTACAACCAAGAACTTCTTGGGCTTTACCAATGGGTTATGAGGTTGATGGTGATATTGTATCACTTTGTGTTGATGAATTATTGTCCAAACTGATTGATGCCAGTACTCCTATGTTAGGTACCTATGAATAAACCTATTTGGAAATTCACTCATAGTTGAAGGCACCTATGATAGAGAGAAGAGTAAGGAAAAAGGTTGATGATTAAGCCAAGAAGAGTGGCATTACAAAAGATATGATGGATAAGATTGGGATGAATTTTGTGACTGAAGAGGCAGGAACTTTTTTCGTTGCTACAAAAATTGAAGAGTTAGAGGTTGTATCTTCTACAATTAGTAAGGAAACAAGTAGAGGTACTAGGAGTTCCACAGTGCTAAAGGAAAAGGAAAAGGTAGCAGAAGAGACACATATGGTTGAATAGAGGAATTACAAGAGAAATAAGGGAATGACTCATGACTATAAAGATCCTAAGGAAAAAAGAAAAAATTAGGCTACTGTTGAAGACGAAGAACCTAAAAATAATTCAGACAAAGAGAAATTAGAGTTGAAGGCTAGTGGGAAGAAATCTAAATTAGTTGGTATGTCAACTAAGAAGTTAGTTAAGAATAAGACTAGGAGAATCTTTACTATTGATAGCATAGCTAATAACATAAGGGAATATGGAAGTGGAAGTGATTCAAACCAATGCTATGATAAATTTGATGATGAAGACAAGCAAAAGATTTAAGATTCTATTGTATTCAGTTTGCACAAGTTTTTTAGAGGACCTAGTGAACTACATAAGATGATACCTGGAACACTATATAACAATATTGATACTAGGGAGGAATTATCTAAAGCAAGATAGAGAAATGATGGAGCAAGAATTAATCCTACTGAAGCCTGAATTGCCTATTAAAGATGTAAAACTTGTAATTGAGGATATAAGATTTGGATTCAAGACAAGAAGTAGAGTATGCAAAATATTACTGGGAGAGTCTCAAGTAATCCATGATGAGACAGTTGAAATCATGAAGATAAAATTGAAAGAACATGAACCGGTAAATTTTACTCAAGAGGATGTGATGGTAGATGAACTTGTCTCTACTGAACAAGTGATTGAAGACATTATAGGTAATTTACCTTTTGATACACCACAACAAGATCCTAATGTTAAAATTGTAGATGTGCAAGGTAAAGATGAAGCACAAAAGGATAAAGTTGTAGAGGTGGAGATACTTTTTTCAACTACTACAGTTGGATAGACTGGTGATATTGAAAAGAAAGATGAAGCTAATGTAGTAGTACACTCACTGAAAAGAAAACTGAATCTTGGTGAGAGTTCCAGTTCCAAGATGAAGAGAAGGATTATTAATATTCCTAAGGAAGAGACTGAAGATGATATTAAGGAATAGGACATTAAGATCATTCAAGGACCTATTGATGTTACACAGATGAGCCCCAGTGAACTAATGAGAATGCCATACATACTAAAGTTGAAAGCAAAAATGGACCAAATAAGAGGTGAAAAGAAACAAGCTTGGGTACTACAGTACGCTCAAGATATTATATTAGATCTTGTACCTAAAGTTGCATGTGATCCAAATGCTCTTAAAATTGAACAAATGGATACTTTGATCAGTGCTATCACTGAACAAGTCTCAAGCTTGGAGGAAGCTACTACGAATAGAGCTAAGTTGGATTATGAGAAAAAGAGGATTAGGAAGTTGATGGAAACCATTGCATCAGACAAAGGACAACTTATAGTTCAAGTAAATCAGGTAAAGGAAACTTTGAAGGAAGTTGGACATCTGTTATACAAAGTTTTTGATTTTTCATTTTGTACCCAAGATTTGGAACTAAAGAGGAATTAAGCTCAGTGGGAGTTTAAATATTTAATCGCTAGTTTCAATCCTATTGCACATTCAGCTACATCCTATGGATCACAAGTGAAGATGATAAATAAAAATATGAAAACATTGCAAGGAGAACAAGACAAGAGGATCACTACATTATTGGATTTGTAGACCTATCTGATTCCAACAATTGATGTCATACAACAAAATGTTAAAGATGTCGAGGTAACATTTGGGTTACCTGATATGAGTACTCTTGAAGCTATGGAGGAGTTATATTCTGTTCTAGATGAACATATTCAAGCCATATTCTATTTACAAAATTCGTGGGAGATTTCCTTAGAGAAAACAAAAGAAAATTTTAGAGAGGTTTTTGATAGGCTATCATTGGTAAGATTTCATTTTTGAAGTTCAATTATGTACCTTTGTCATTGTTGTCAAATGGGGACTAATCGGTATGGTGAAATGGTGAAAATGGTATGGTGATATGGTGAAAATATAGTTGAGAAAGTGATTAGTATAAGTGTACAGCAGATGGTTATAGCTCTATATATGTTTTTGGTGATCGATGAGAAGAATTTTTAAAGAGAGACAATTTTCACTATGTCTTACCATCAATGCCAAAGGGGGATATTGTTGGCATTATGATGGATTTTGGAGGTAAATTTATGAGTTTGATTTTTTTATTGATGGTCGCTTATTAACTCTATTAGATTTGGTGAATAGGTTGTTGTTACAGACTGATGAGATGAATAGGTGCAATTTTTTGCTAAGTGCTCTGACTAGTTAGTAGGAAGATAGTACCAGAAGTGTTTTGTGTAGCGATCAAGTTCACTAGAACATTGGGAAGTATGATCATTACTAGAGCCTTATTTTGGTCAGAGAAGCTTGAATGTATGACTAATATTGTTAACTCAACATTCTGTGTAAGTTAATATTTTGGTGTTATGTTCTATATGAATTGATTGAGTTACTGATTGGTTCCTGATGATGTTATGGTCAAGGCAGTTATGTTTTTATCAATTTTTATCAATAAATGATTGTATTATGTTTTGGGCCAACATATTAGGTTTTATTGGCATGTATTTTCACGAGCTAAGTCAAAGTTGTGGGCTAACTTGTGGATTGTTTTTAATGTTTTAAGAGACTTAAGAGAAACTATATAAAGGAAAGGTAAACTAGTGATTTAGGGTTTTTGATCATGTTTTTAGTGGTTGTGATCAGAGACAGAGGTAGAGTATTGTGTCAAGAGTTCAAAGATTGAATTGGATCTTACAGGCAAGAAGTGTCATTCTAGATCAATGATTTGATTTCATTTCTCAAGGATAACTCTAATGGGTTAGCAAGTTAAATCCTTTAACATGGTGGACTTTAACAGGTCTTTTGTATAAATCCTTTATCAAAGTGACTTCTGAGAAGGATTTCTAAATCCTTTAGCAAGTTAGATCCTCACAGGTCTCATTATACTTCTAACAAGGTACTAGTCACTTCTAACTGGGTAAGCCCCTAACAGGGTATTGTAAGCTCCTAACAGGGCAACTCATTTACTGCAGTAAAGAAATTTGTGGGTGTCATCCCCACCATGGTTTTCTCCTTCTTAAAAGGGTTTCCATGATAAAAATGGTGGTGTTATGAGTTATTATTTATGGATGTTTTAATTATTTTACTTTTACTGCATAGTTACTCTTGCATGTTTCATTGCTTATAAGTTGGTTAAAAGCATTAGTAGATTATTAGTTGAATTAGTACATTTCATGTTTACACCAATTCACTCCCCTCTCAGTGCTTCTATATATTAAAAATTAGGGTTTAATATCAAGATAAATACAAAATGCTACCAATAAAAAATAGGGCCTATGTATGCAAGTGGTGATAAACAAGATTAAATAATTAAAGGGGCACACATATATTTAAGGGCCCTCATAGAAATTAAATAAAGAGAGGATTCATGTTTAAATATTTATTAATTAAATGCATGGAAAAGGTCCTATGATGCATGGAAGAGCGAACACACACTAAAAGGCATGCGAAGTAAGCATGGAATTGTACACCTTAAAGTAGGAAGTGTGTATAATTTATGATTCTACATATGTGATAAATGACTTAGATCACTTTGATGAAACTCTTATAGGGTTGTCTATTAATCGAGTACTTGTGGGGATAGGTGACATTGATGTTGAAAATGATAGTACTATTTCTGATGGTTTATAGAAAAGAAGAATATATGCTCAAATGGACACAAATACCACTTTTCTAACCTCTAATGTGTTGGAGACAAGTGGATGCAAAGAGGTGAAAGATTCTCTAGGTATCTTTAGTGAAACAATAAGTTTGGAGAAAGATACTCAGGAGGCTAGTAAAAGTAAGGGATACTCACTTGTATTGGGTTTACAACAATAAAATCTAAAAATGAGTGCTCATGATAAGCCACCTAAGGTGGATAAGTTAGAGATAACAATAAAATGTGAAGCTGATTTGAGAGATACTAGTGGAATTTGGTTATGTGAAGACCATCGATTCCCATTTCTCTTTATCCCATAAATTATTTTCATATCATAAAATGTAAGGGGGTTGAATAGGATCCATACACAAAAGGCTATTTGTGAATTGATTGGATCACATTCTCTTGATGCAATCTTTATTCAATGGATGATATGATAAGTAGGGTTTCAAAAATTTGGGCTTGAGGTCAATGTTAGTTTATTGTGGCTCAGGACAATTTAAGGGGTATGTCTTCACTTTGGGACTTGTGTAAGCTTATCCTACTTTGGTGGGATCCCAATAGATTTTTTATTTCCATTATTGTTTTAAGTTGTGAGTCTAGTGAGACTCTCTTTTTCACTAATGTTTATGCTCCAACTAACCTCATGGGAAATCCCTAGTTTGGGATAATATTAGATATGTTCAGTCTCTTTCCCTTTTATTTCCTTGTATATTGGTATGGGAATTTAATGCAGTTTATATTTTGGACAAGAAAAGGGGAGGTAATGTCAAGATTGATCCTTCTGCTAGTCTTTTGAGATGTCTATTGAATTTTTGAAGGAGGTAAATATGAAACCTACCAATAGATTGTTTACTTGGAATAATAGAAGGTGTATGGAAGAAGCTATAGTTGAGAGATTAGATAAATTTTTAGTTTCTTATTTTTGGATTGGTGATGATAGGGTGACTATCTCTGAGATTTTAGATTAAAAAGGATCCAACCATTGACTGGTGAAGTTTGTTGTTGCTCATTTGTTAGTCTAAAAGATCCCTACTTTAAGTTTCAACTTATGTAGCTTCAATGTCATCCCTTGTAGGACCTTATGATGGAATGGTGGCATGATGGGAAATCTGATTATGGTAATAAAATGTACTATATTTTAAAGAAACTCCAAATTTTAAATTATAAGATTAAAAGATGGAATAAACAATGTTTTGGTAACATCTTCTTGGAGAAGGTGAATGCTCAAATCTCAGATGGGTGCCATTACTTATCAAATCAAAGATGGAGGATTATATGAGGGTTTGTATAAAGAGGATTCTATTGCATTGAAAGGGTTAGATTAATAAGAGCTATACAAAGAGATTTATTTGAAATAGAAATCTAGAGTTGACTAGCTTCAACGAAGTAATAGCAACATGAAGTTCTTCCAAAACTCGATAAAGGATAGAACTTATGAGAATTGTTGATGTAGGAGCTCATCCAAGGTGTAAGAGAAATCTTGCATCACCCAAAAATATTGTCTTGTTTTTCAATAAGGGTTATTTTAGGTAGGGTTACTATTTATGGCCAGTTTACCATTTTTAGTAAGTTTTCAAATGTACATATTGGAACCCTAAAAACTAGTCCCAAGGAGTAGAATAGGAAAATATAGTGACTGAAAAAAGAATCATGGAAATATCTTATATGGTTTGGGAGATATTCATTTTTTTTTGGAAATTTATTCTATAAAAACTTCAAATGCATTTTTGAAAGGCTTTGAAGCCTTGGATTGAGTCAAAACGGCTAGATCTTATAGATTTCATGAAAGGAGGGTGTAGATCTCTTTGAACACTTTCCGATGATGTATGATAATTGAAAATCCAACGATCAAAATAAAAGATATGGCCTCTAGAAGTTGTGCTAGTTAAAATATAAAAATAAAAATTGTTGAAATACTCCAATGAGTGCCAAAGCACATTTTGGGCATATTCTCACTATATTCCTGTATCATCCTAAAAAGTAAGCACCCTAATTAGGTCCTCATTTTTAGCCCCATTTTAGTATGTATGTGTTCCCACATTGACTTCATGTTCTTCTAGCACTTATTGCATCCTATATCAACATTATCTGCACAAAACTCAAGGTTGGCTCTTGCTTCTAGGCATGATTTCCCATTTTCATCCAATCAAATAATTCATTTCCTCACCTAGGACCTATTCATTTGTTTTCCTCTTTCGGGAACCTTCTCGACCTCATATCAACCCATAATTCCCCCCCCCCCTCTCCTTTTCACCTTCCTCAACATCTTGTTGAAATTTGTGCTCATTTCACTAGGGGAATATTGACAGGTTGACTTGTCCCTAGGGTTTTGAGCCTGAATTTGACCTAGGGCCCAATAATGTGGTTTTCCTTCAAGATTTAGATTTACAGTCAGCCTGGATTTGATTTGAGCCCAAAATGATTATAAAAGGAGACCTTCTCCTCTCATTTTGAGCTATCCATTCTTATGTAATTTATCCATGATCCATCTACTATTGAGAAGAAATCCATTATTTCAAGCAGAATTGTAGTTCAAGATCTCCTCTTCAATCAAGCATCTAAGTCTTCAATCCTTCTTCCTCATTGAGAATTGTGGAAAACTACAACATCTATCATTCAATGGTTTGGTTTCATGATTTTGTATTAGGTTTTTGTGGAATCAAACTATTACATCAATACTTGTGATCACATCCGAAGAGGCAATGCACCATCCAGGTATAAGATGATTTATGTTTTATATCTAACTTTCATTTCATCTTTCCTTATGCGAATTCAATTAAATTTTAAGGTTGATTCCTAAACAAGGGTTTGACAAGGGTAAACACATTTCCACAACCTTTTCCCCTTCTTTTATGTGCATAGGAACAAATTATGGAGTTGTGAATTTAGATTTGGGAAGAACAAACACAGTTGCAAGAAACCAGAAAATTTCATCAAATTCAGAGCTGTTGTGAACAAGTTGACCTATCGACTTGTCCATTTTGGAGACAACCGAATACAGATCTAAAGTTCTACCTTCTCCATCTTGTTTTCAAGTGCACTTGTTCTTACTTATTTTCCCTTACACTTACTTTCATAGATCATATTTTCTATATGTACTATCCTAAAAATTAAACACTTAATTTGTCCTAATTTTGGGACCATTTTGGGCCCACTATAGTGTGTTCCTTTTGGTAGGACCTCATATTACACTTAAATGCATAATTAATTAAGATATAGGTCCTCCTCCTTCTTCAAACTCTATGTTGGCTCTAATGTCTATACATATTTTCCATTTTTCCTTCCATTCATAATTCATTTCCCTCTTAGGTCCTTTTACATGCATTTTACATTTTGGGATTTTCTCTGATTTCCCAACAACCAAGGCTTTCAAATTTCCCTCTTAGCACACAATGCTAGGTCTCAAGCTAGCTTTAATAAAGTATGCCTAGACAAGGCCAACTTAGGTCAACCTTGTCCTAGACTAGGTCGACTTGGGTTGGCCTTGTCCTAGGGCATTTCATTTCAGTGGGCTTTGAACCCAATGCGAGGTTGTTTCTCCTAGGTGCTTAATTGGGGTCGGTCTTACAAAATCTGAGCCTTGATATATGTATAAAAGGAGGCCCTTCCTCTTATTTTCACATGATCATGATTCTATTGAGAAAGTTATTATGCATTCAAGACATTCAAGTGTAAGCAAACTTCTATTGAAGGAATTCATCATCAAGCATCCAAGTCATTTCCTTCCATAGATCTAGCTCTTTTCCCCATTGGAGGCCAAGCAAAGCAGTTTGATATCAAGGAAGGAGAGCTAGATTCATCCATCAAGTCTTCATATTCTTCCTCTTATGAAATTCAACAATGAGGTGAATTAAAATATCTCCTACACGAGGTTTTTTCTTACATGATTTCCGTTTGGTTTTTGTCTTGAGTCAAATTTATTGCATCAACATTCTTGATCACATATTTAGAGACAATTACATCTACATATTATGATATATTCCATTGTTTAGATCTAAACTCTAGTACCTGACATCATTCTTTAAATTAAATTTATTTAAATTCAAGGTTAATTCCTATACAGGGGCTTGACCAAGGAAAACCCCTTCCCACAACAATTTCCCCTTCTTTTCTATGTGCAAGAACAAGTTGTCAGAGTTTCAGACCCAAATTTTCAAAGTTAAAAAACCAGTGGTTGATCCTCTATAGAATTTGTCAGATTTTGAGTCTCCTAGACAAGACTTAATTTCTGGGGACAAGGCTGACTTGGGTCAACATTATCCTAGGAATCTTGAATTTTATCAGTCAGAAGATACAGGTGGCAGGGTTCCAGATCAAGAACAGTTTCTATTTTTGACAACTTTATGACAGTAAAACTCAGATATGAAATTCACTTATTCTCTCCTAGTTTCAAGGTAAGTTCATTTCTCTTATTGCATTTACTTTACTTTATCATTTATCAGATTTGCATATCATCGTCATCATTTATCATAAGGAATCCACCAAACAACCATCCCACATTTTGTGTGGATCACGAATTTGCACCCTTCCTTCCTTGGTTGTGCAAATCATATTCACCTTGTTGGGAGTTTGGTATTCCAATCTACGTGAAACTTGGTGGTCTACCATTGATAACCATTTTCACCATTACATTTTGGTGAACCCGACGCATTACTTCCCTATTTTGATTTGGTGTATAGATATTCTTGTTTGTATTCATAGTGTATACACCCAAAAATGGTTCTTATACACACATAGCTTTATGTGTAGACATCCAAAAATGTCTTAATTCCTCTACTAATTAAATTATTGATTTAATTAATTCACTTAGCCTTTTTAAAATTAATTTAATTTAATTTTAAATATTTTCCTCTATTATTTAAGTAAATATTATTGTTAATTTAGATACTTCATTAGTCTTTTCTCTTTTAAATTAAATAAATTTTATGTATTTAATTTTGGGCTCTTTTCCTCTATTTATTAAATAAACATTTTTGTTTATTTTATAAATTCACTAATCCTCTTCTTACACTTTTTAGCCAATCACGTGCAATCACATCGATCAACGCCAAAATTTTGAGCTTGTGACACTTGGCACTTGTATCTTCATTTGGCTATTATTTTAACAGTCAACACCTCTCTTTAACCACTTAATCCTAGTCACTCTTTCCTTTTGTCTCTTAATCTCCTTCACTCCCACCAAAACCCTACCTAACATTTAATCTTATCCACTCATTTTCCACCTCTTAATCCCAGCCCTTCATTTTTATGACAAGTCCATAAAAGGAGGCCTCACTCCTCATTTGGCAACTAGTGATTGCATTTTAGAGAATTCTTGAGCACTTACACAAGAGCACTTAAGCATTCTAGAATTCTTAGAAATTTCATCTTCACAATTGTTGCATTTTTATCCTACTTTAGACTTCACTGCTTGCATAGTAATCTAGATTTAATTTCATTGTTTAGCTTTGAATCTTGCATCCTCATCTTTAGTTTAGTTTTCATTTGAATCTAGTTGGTAATCTCTTGTACTTGCATTATTAGAATAAGTTTTGCATTTACATTCATCATTGTGAGATTAGGGACAAGTTTCACATACTTGTGCTCAAATCCATCACTTCTTCATCATTTTACATCTAGCATAATAGTGGGATTTATTGCATTGTGTTGGGAGAGCACACCCATAAAATCTCTAAGAGAAAATCAAACAAGATTGATTGGGTGCCCTTGTTTTAGATCATCATAGGTTGTATTGAAAATCTAGTTACATTTCAAGTTTGTTATCATGCTTTGATTACTTTGTATTTCTTGTGTTTGCATGCTTTTGCTCATTGTGCAACTGCAGGTATTTTCATTGCATACATTACGTTTAATGTTAGCATGGAACTCTATAAATTAGATTGGTGTGTAATTACTTATGTCATTATCTTTCTTCTTACTTCTATTTATCAAACATATGGATTGAATCAAAGCCTTTTGCATATAGTTACATTTGTATTCCTTCATGGTGTTCTTGCATATGGCATAATGAGGTTAACTAATATATCTCTTTATTATAAGGCATATTTCAAAAATATTATCAATGCTTCATGTATTTTTCTTCTTTACATATTAAGTACATGCATACAATATCTAGATAATATAAGGGTCTTTGTTAATGAATCTAATATCCAATATCCCTAATATTATACCTCAAAATCTAGCTCCTAATACAGGGACAATAATATTTATGATACTTATCAAAATATTCAAAACATTATTCATGATGAAGATGTTAGGAATTTCCAAGATGATTTCTCTCCAAAAAAGGAATAATCCCCCTTCTTCCTCTCAACATAAAGATAGTAAGGATGGTGATCTTCCTAGAGAAACCATTTGTACTTCTCTACCTTCCACTCATCAACCTCAAGAATCTACATCACAACCTATCCAATATTATCAAGGATTTAGTGACCATATACCTAAAGCTCCTCCTAATCCTCCTCAAGCATATCATGTGCCTCAATCCAACATTGTCTCTCAACCAAAACCACCTATTGATGTTCTCTTGCCTACATCATCTCATAATTCTTCACCTTTTATTGACTATGAAGCTTTGGCCAGACGCATTTATATGAATATCAAATATCATTCTAGGATAATGTTTCCTTATATATCCTGTAAAAATCCACATACTTACAATGGTGAATTTTCATGCTCCTTTCATTGCTCTAATAGGCATTATCTTTGTGATTGTGTTCAGTTTAGAAAAATTGTTCAATATTTGGTTAATAGAAATATTCTTCTTTTAACACTGAATATCCTACATTTTCTTCATATCAGAGAAATACCTTATTCATTCATTTTCTTATTATTTTTCTCTCTATTATGCAAACTCATTTTCATAGTGTGCACTATGAGAATCATAATAGGATTCTCTCCCTTGATATATAAGCTAGGGGGCAAGGGATGATTGCTTCTTCCTTCTTTCATGGATCCATTTTCTCCCTTTGATGACATATTTATTTTATACATTAACATCTGTGTTGGCATGAATTTGTTGTTTTACCCAAGGATATTGACATCATGAGTTGAAACCTTATGTTTTCTTGCAAGGGCATATCTTTATACATGAGAAACCATGTAGGAAGCTTAATGTGCCTTCCCTTCTCTTTTTCTTTCCTTTTCCTTTTCATGCATCCAATATTCATTGTGATCTTGCATCTTTTATAGTATGATATACTTTTTTACAAGGATTTGTTGTTTTACACAAGGATTTTCATCCAAAGTTGCAAACTTATATTTTGCTTGAAGGTATATATTATTAAATATTTATCACTTAGGGTACATATTATATTCTTTTTCTTATTTTGTAGGATCCATTATATCTTTTTGTTCATCTCTTTATACTATGATTTCCTCCCATGTATGGACTTGTTGTTTAGGATCTTTCTCCTTAATGAGATTAGTATCCTCCTTAAAATTTATTCCTTACTTGGAAGTGCATATCTTGTATAATTGGGTTGAATAATAAGTAGACATAAGTAAAAATCCTTCTTCTCTTTTATCTCTATGGATTTGCTATTATTTTATGAAAATACATTCTTTTTCGCATGACAATACATTATTTTTAGCGTGAGATTCTTTGTTTCACGCAAGATACTAAAATTTATGCTTAACAACCCTTTTCTTACCTCAAAGGGCATGTCTATCATTTAAATAATTATTTCAATTCTTTCCTTGATGAATTGCTTAATTTTTATGTGATGTATTTTCTAGCATAATATGTATGTTTTACATTATGAGTTTCTGTCTGGTTTGAAACTTATTTTTCTTGGAATTTCATATCTATTATAAACTAGCTATTATTAAGGGTGTATTATATATTTTTCCCTTTGCACTAGGAGGGAAAGGCAACTCTCTCTCTCTCTCTCTCTCTCTCTCTCTCTCTCTCTCTCTCTCTCTCTNAGCCCTCTCTCTCTCTCTCTCTCTCTCTCTCTCTCTCTCTCTCTCTCTCTCTCTCTCTCTCTCTCTCTCTCTCTAAGGATCTACTTTCCTTAGTACAGTGGCATTTGTTTATCATGTGACATTATTTTATTATAAAGAATTGATCATTTTGATTCAATATTCTCTCTTATACAAGAGGTGTGTATCCTTTATCACAACCTCTTATTTATTTTCAACACTATGTTAATTATAAATAACTTAAATGGGTGTATTCTTATTCTCTCCCCCTCTTTGTCTTGAATATGTTATCTTTGTTCAATAACTCCTCTTGAAGGTAGATGTCTTGTAGACAAGTTCTCTTCCTTTCAAGGTTCTTTTACCATAGTTAAGCTATCCTTTCATGATTATCTATTTTCTTATCTTACAAGAGTGATCACTCTTAGCTAAGTTTATGGCATACATTATTTTTTTAAGGATATCTTCTTGTTGACGGAAGTAGGTATCCTTGATTCTCTTCCTTATGATATCTCCTACGGTGCCATCATAAGGAGGGGGGCATACTACACCTCCCTTGTACATTACATACAATTTTTTTTATTTGATCCATAGACTGGTCACTTTTCATAGGATTCACAAGGATATCTCCATAAAGACTAATCCTTGAACATGGATTCATATGGAATTTATAAGGCTAATTCCTAGACAAGGATTCATGCAAAATTTCCACAAGACACATCCTTGGACATGGATTCATACAAAATTTTCATAAGAATAATCCCTAGACATGGATCCCCCTAAAACCACTCCATGTGCAAAACATTTTTCAAGTCACTATGTGCGTAAACCATTTTCAATCTGGGTTGTGCACAAAATATTTCAAGGTAAGAGTTGACTAGCACAACATAGTTTGTTAGACTATCAGTTTTCCTCTCTCTCTCTCTCTCTCTCTCTCTCTCTCTCTCTCTCTCTCTCTCTCTCTCTCTCTCTCTCTCTCTTTGTGATTCTTTTATTCTTCCTATGTGATCTCTTGTGCTCTTGCAATAACTTTCTAGACATGGTATTAGTGGATGAAACATTTCTGGCTGAGATCTCCTTCAGTAGTTGATTTAGAGTTTTTTTTAGTTATTTTGTGTCTTTTTTATTTTCTTTTTGTTTGTTTTTTTTGTTTTCATGCCCTTGTGCATGGGTGTGGAAGTAAGATCCTTGTTTTGGGGGCGTACATCCTTAAACTCGGTGTTTTTTTATCTCTTTGCAATTCACCATCTCTCTCTCTCTATCTCTCATATTTTCTTATCTCTCTTCCTTTACCATGAGAATGAGCTTGTCTTATACTCTCACTAAATTGGGGACTAAATGTACCGTCCTAAAAAGTAAGAACTTAATTTTTGCTCATTTTGGGCCTAGTTTAGCGTGTTCCTTGTGGTAAGACCTCATATTGTACTTAAATGCATAATTAATTAAGATATAGGTCCTCCTCCTTCAAACTTGAGTTTTCCTCTAATGTTTATGAATATTTTCCCCCTTTCCTTCCATTTATAATTAATTTCCCTCTTAGATCCTTTTACATGCATTTTACATTTTGGGATTTCCCCTGATTTCCCGACAACTAAGGCTTTCAGATCTCCCTCTTAGCACACAATGCTAGGTCTCGAGCTAGCTTTAATAGAGTCTTCCTAGACAATGCCAACTTAGGTCAATCTTGTCTTGGAAAAGGCCGATTTGGGTCAGCCTTGTCCTAGGGCATTTCATTTTAGTGGGATTTGGGCCCAATACGGGGTTGTTTCTCCTAGTGCTTAATCAGGGATGACTTTGTGAATTATGAGCCTTCAAATATGTATAAAAGGAGGTCTCTTCCTCTCATTTTCATAGGATCATGATTCTATTGATAAATCTATTATGCATTCAAGCCATTCAAGTGCAAGAAAACTTATATTGAAGGCATTCATCATCAAGCATTCAAGGTATTTCCTTCCATAGATCTGGCTCTTTTCCCCATTGGAAGTCAAACAAACGAGTTTTACATCAAGGAAGGAGAGCTACATTCATCCATCAAGTCTTCCTCTTCTTCAATTAAACAATGAGGTGAATTACAACATCTACTACATGAGGTTTTGTCTGACATGATTTCCGTTTGGTTTTTTTGTTGAGTCAAAGTTATTGCATCAACATTCTTGATCACATATTTAGAGACAATGACATCTACATGATATGAAATATTCTATTGTTTAGATCTAATCTCTGCTATATGACAACATTCTTTCAATTACATTTATTTCAATTCAATTTTAATTCCTATATAGGGGTTTGATCAAGTCAAGCCCCTTCCCACAACAATTTCCCCTTCTTTTCTGTGTGCAAGAATGGGTTGTCAGAGTTTCAGACCCATATTTTTAGAGTTATAGAGCCAGTGGCTGGTCCTCTACAAAATGTGTCAGATTTTTGAGTCTTCAAGACAAGGCCGAATTTATGGGACAAGGTCGACTTGGGTCAGCATTGTCCTAGGAATATGCAATTTTCTTAGTTTGAATATATAGGTGTCAGGGTTCTAGATCTAGAACAATTTATGTTTCTAACAACTTTATGACAGTAAAACTCATACCTAAAATTCACTTGTTCTCTCCTAGTTTCAAGGTAAGTTCATTTCTCTTATTGCATTTAATTTACTTGATCATTTATCATATTTGCATATCATCAACATCATTTATCATAAGGAATCCACCAAATAACCATCCCACATTTTGTGTGGATCACAAATTTGCACCCTTCCTTCCTTGGTTGTGCAAATCGAATTCACGTTGTTGGGAGTTTGGTATTCCAATATATGTGAAACTTGGTGGTCTACCATTGATCACAATTTTCACCATTACACTATTATATCTACTTAAGGAATAAAATCCCTATTGGGTATAGATCTTGCATTAGCACCCATCCTCCTTTTGGTTGTGCTAATCGGGTTTTCTTTGTGAGGGTTTGTATTCCAATGTATGTAGGACTTGGTAATTAATCTACATCTTAGGATTGATTATCATTTTATATTATACATTTTTGTGAACCCAACTCATTATATTTTCATTCTGATTTTGGTGTTCCATTTTTATCTAGATTTTTTTTTTATGCATTTACATCATATTTGGATATCCTTTTCATTTCGGTGGTTAGATCTTCCTTGTCTAGATCTAGTTTGTATGCATTGCATTAATAAATATTTACATCATACCTTTTCTACATTGTGCGTATTTAGATCTTCTTTTCATCCATTGTGTTTCATAGATCCATTGCATTATTGCACTACATGTTGAAAAACAATAAAAAAAAATATTTAAAAAAAAATTCATTTCATGCATCATTGCATTTTTATTATTTGAATGGATTTTTTCTCATCATTTACTAGTTTAATTTCAAGTTTCTTTCAATAATTTCAAGATATTTCCTTTAATGCATGATGATCTTTTAGTTCTTAATTTTATCCATAATCACACTATTCTCTCTCCCAAAACCAATATTCCTACCCATGAGAACATTTTAGCACAAGAAGAGCCTATTAGCATTTCTTCAAATAATCTCCCTCCTAAGGGTGAGATCTTGAAGGATGGTGTTGATACTTCTCCTAAAATGTATCTCCCTCATGAAGACATTTTGGTACAAGAGAAGGATATTGTACCCTCCTTTCCTTCCCATCCATTTCCTTTTATGGATCAAGATTTAGTGAGTCGTGATTATTCCTCTCCTAAAGTATGATTTATTCATAGAGATGTTCTTACCCTTGATGATTCTCCTATTTGGGACGAACCCTTAGACAATGACATTTATTATTCTCTTCCTCATTAAGCAACCTTCATAAAAGAGTATGATATAATGGTTGAAATTTATTCTAGTCCATCTATAGATGACACATTCATATATGATGGCAACCCTTCTTTGAAGATATACCCCCTTTATGAGGATATTTTAGAACAAGAAGAGAACATTATAAATACTTTTCTTAATATCACCTTACCTTAATTTGATATCCCTTTTAGAGATAAAGCATTAAATAAATTATGTAATCCCTATTCTAAGGACATCTTGTAAAAAGAGGATAATATCATTACTAATTCTCTCCCTTCTAGTGATGAACCCATGAACAATCAAGAGCTTGATCAGGTCACTGTTTTCAATGTTTTGATTAATGAAAAACCTAAGGTTGTTATTCATCTTCATCAACCTCAAAACAAACCAACCATTGTGGTGAAAGGTTCTCAATAACCTGAATATCATGCGGTTTCCCACACTTATAACACTAGAAACAATCAACAACCTACAAGTTTAGTTGTTCTTCCTTCTCAGCCAATGCTTCATTCTCCCTTCTTCTTACTCAAACTCTTGGAAAGGGGTATGATTTATTAGAACAACTTTGTGCTACCCCTGCCAAGATATAAATTTGGGATCTTCTTAAAACCTCACCTACTTATCATGATGCATTACAACAAGCATTGTGAAATGTGACTGTCTCACCTCCTAGGCTAGACAATATCACTTCGATCTTGGAATATATGAATGCGACGATCAACGAACCTCAAACTCTATTCTCTCAAAATGAGTTGCCTTCTAAATAAATCCAAGATAAATATGATGCCCTTATGGTGGATTTCCTTATCAATGGTAATATCATTTTTAGGACCTTAATTGATAATGGGATTGGATTAAATATTTGTAGCATGAACATGTTGCATGAAATAAAAGTTGATGTTTCAACTATTAAACCTAATCTTGTCCCTATTCATGGCTTTTATAATATTTCTAAGAAAACATTAGGTGTTATCACTTTGGCTATTAAGGAAGGTCCTTTTATTTTACCCACACCTATTAATTTCATGCCTGATACTCTTAACTATAATCTTCTCTTAGGGTGATCATGGTTACATGCTAGGCATATTGTTCCTTCAAATCTTCATCACAAAGTGAAGTTCATATACAATAGTTTTGTATACACACTTATTTTTTATGATAGACCTAATCATTTCTTACAAATTGATTTTGATTCTCCTTCTATCCCTACAACATTTAAATAAAATATATCTCCTCCTAAAGATACTTCTTTTCCTACAAGTTCCCTTTTAGATGATGATTGGGCGTCATTAGACTTTAAGGCATATTTTGTGGGTGAATAAAAACTTCCTAATGACAATACAAGATTCTTCAAGGGACCTAGTGTGTCATTGATTCAACCTAAATCCCAAAACAATTCTACTCACAATCTCACATGTGGTTTAGGATGTGTGAAACAAAGCATTAAGAATAGTGAGAAACCTAGTCACGCATTTGGTTTTGAGTCTCCCCCTTTGTCAAAATACTCTCCTTAATTATCTAACACTTCTTCTATATCTACCTTTAGTGAAGAAATCATTTTTCCTAACCTTCTTCATGCTAAGGTGATTAGACAACCTAAATGAAAAAGAAGCATATTCAAAATCTTATGAATCTTCCTTTTTGCATGTATCACCAAGATCATGACCACTCTACTAATGAATGTCAGTCCTTACATTAAAAAATTCAATAAATCATTGATAATGATACCATTCACATAACATGTCGCAATGAGTTAATTTTCAATCCTAATTTCTTTGAATAACATTTAAGTCCCTATTATGTTGAGCTCCACTCTATATAAAATTGTTAGCCTATTCTTTAGGGGCTCATTTTCATGCATGGTGCAATAATACTTTGTGAGTAGAATAATAGGTACTCTTTCTCCTTACCCTTGTCTCCACAATTGGAGGGGGAAAGGGTATTATATCAATATATCTCATCCTCTCTAAGGATCCACTTTTCCCTTGGTTAAGTGGTATTTGTTTATTATGTGATAGCTAATCTTATATATAAATGTTGGTTTACATTAAGGATTCTCTTCTACACAGGATACATGCATCCTTGATCATAACCTCTTCATTGTTTTCAATTGGGTTTCATGGTAAAAAAATCCCTTACCTTGGAGAGTAAAAGTGTGTCATCCTTCCTTGAGAATCCCTTTAGCCAACAATGGGTAAGATGTGTATTATTCCCTTCTTATTCAGGATCTATTTTCAATGTCTTTAAAAATTATCCCTTTTACACTCCTTTAATGGTATCTCTTTTCATTTTTCCCTTCCTTTAACTCATAGGAGTTTTGACCTCTTTGGCTTGGACTGAGTATTGCTTGTGGATATTGTCTTGGTGTTAAAAGTGCTTTATCTTTGTTCATATTTTCCTTAAGATGTCAAAATAGTACTTATTTTCCATCTTAAGGGGGGGCATACATGGCCTCCTTATTGAAAACACTTTTTTTACTTGAATCATGATAGGTAGAGTACACTAGCATAAAGCAATTTTCTAGGGACATATCACTCTCCTTTTCACATTTTCAGGATTGGTTTACTAACATGACACAATTTTCTAAACCATTTGAATTGTCCTTTTCATGGGTTGGCTAGCATAATACACTTTACTAGACCATTCAACCTCTCATTTATATTTTCATGAGTTGACTAGTACATGATGGACTATCAACTCCCTCTTACACTCTCTTGGATGGGTGGAACTAGAATAAAAAAAAATTCTAGACCGTTTCCCCCTTCTTCTCTCTCACTCTCTCATCTATCTCTCATGGATCACCTATCACAATATGATTTATGAGTCTGTGTCATCCATGATTATCTTAATCTCTCCTCCATGATTCTATAGCATAACACACTTTTTTAGTTGATTGGATCATAGAGTCCTATCTTATCTTTGATGTGTGCTCTTTCTCTTTTCAGGTGACCACTTGTGCTTTTTCAATAGCTTTCTAAGTATGATACTAGCGGTTGAAATATTTTATTTAGCAAGGTATCTTCAACTTGTTGACATGGAATCTAAGTAAGCTCTAGGATTTTGTTGTTTTGTTTCTATGTCCTTGCATATGGATGTACGAGTTAAGATCCTTAGTTTGGGGGCTTGTGTTCATAAACTTGGTGATGTCTTATCTCCTTGCAGTTTTCCCATGATCTTCACATTTCTCTCTTTTTGATACTTTACCATGAGCATGAGGTGGAATCATACTCCCGCTAAAGTGGAGACTAAATGTATCATCCTAAAAATTAAGCACCCTTATTAGGTTCTCATTTTTAGCCTCATTTTAGTGTATGAGTTTCCACATTTATTCCACGTTCTTCTAGCACTTATTGCATCCTATATTAACATTATCTTCTCAAAACTCGAGGCTAGTTCTTGCTTATAGGAATAATTCCCATTTTTCATCCAATCAAATAATTTATTTCCTCACCTAGGACCTATTCATTTATTATCCACTTTTGGGACCCTTCCCGACCTCATAGCAATCTATAATTTATCCCTCCTCTACTTTGCACATTCCCTGACATCCCGGTGAAATTTGAGCCCATTTTACCAGGGACAAGTTGACATGTCGACTTGTCCCTGGGGTTTTGATTAAAAATTTGGCCCAGGGCCCGATGGCAGGGTTTTCCTCTGAGGTTTAGATATATAGTTGGCCTAGATTTGATTTGAGCCCCAAAATGAGTATAAAATAAGACATTATCCTCTAATTTTGAGATATGCATTCTTATGAAAGCTATCTATGATCCATCTAAAATTGAGAAGAAATCCATTATTTCAAGCAAAATTAGAGTTCAAGATCTCTTCTTCAATCAAGCATCTAAGTCTTTAATCCTTCTTCCTCATCAAGCATTGTGGAAAACTACAACATCTATCATTCAATGATTTGATTTCATGTTTCCTATTAGGTTTTTGTGGAGTTCAATCTATTGCATCAACACTTGTGATCACATCCAAAGAGGCATTGTATCATAAAGGTATAAGGTGATTTATGTTTCAGATCTAGCTTTCATTTGATCTTTCCTTATACAATTTCAATTCAATTTTAAGGTTGATTCCTAAACAAAGGTTTGACCAAGGCAAACCTCTTTATACAACATTTTCACCTTTTTTTTGTGTGTAGGAATAGATCATGAAGTTGAGGATTCAGATCTAGGAAGAACACACACAGTCACAGGAACCCACAAAATTTCATCGAATTTAGAGCAGCTGCGAACAATTCGACCCATTGACTTGTCCCTGCACTTTTTGACTAAAAATTCCAGGACAAAAAGATTCAGGTCCATGCACTTTTTGACTAAAAATTTTAGGACAGAAAGATTCAGGTCCCTGACTTTCATATTTGAAGTTACAACAAAATTTTAAATTCTGAAGATAGTTGAATACATATCCAAAGTTCTACCTTCTCCATCTTTTTTTCAAGTGCACTTGTTCTTACTTATTTTCCCTTGCACTTACTTTCATAATTTAGATTTTCTATCATATCTTCTTAAGGAATCAAATCCCCATTGGGTATAGATCTTGCATTAGCACCCATCCTCCTTTTGGTTGTGCTAATCAGATTTACTTTATGATGGTTTGCATTCCAATATGTAGGACTTGGTAAGTAATCTACATCTTAGAATTGCTTACCATTTTCTATTATACAATTCTAATATGGGGGAAAATAATATAAAAGTGGTTGACCTCAAAAAGGGGGAGTTATATCTTCTAGAACATTCTAGAGAGGTTAAAATTTCCAATATGAGAAGATAAAGTATGGCTACAAGGTATAGTTTCAATCATGCATATGGTGGCTCTAACTTGCAGATTATTGTAATGAGAATGCCCTTATGGCTATAACACATTATTTTTATGAATGTTGTAATGTCATTTCATTGAAGATAATAGAAAGAAAGTATTTTTGTTCTTGTAATTATTTTGTTCTTGCAATTTTATGTTTATTTCTCTATTGTGTTGTGTGTGTTTGGGTGAGTAAGGGGAGTACCCTTCATCAATTATATTACCTCACACATTTCCTGAAGAAGCTAACATATTCTTTGTGGCTTTGTTTTTGAAGACTCTCTCCCTGCCAGTGTTGATCAGGGTCTTGTTCTTTATTGTATTCCCTCTGGTGTTTCTAATGAGATGAATGACAACCTTACAAGATCCACTTCTTTACCAGATGTTGAAGATGTTGTGTTTAGATTGGAAGGGTAAATATCATGGTCTTGATGGTTTTTCTATTAAATTCTATTGAGAATTTTGGGATATTATCAAGTTTGATGTCTTAGAGGCAGTGTTGGAGTCTTAGAGAAAGAATTAGATGTTAAGGGCTATAAACTAAGGTGATTTTGAAGGAAGCTCAAACTTATTGATTCCATTAAGGCCCAACCTATTATATTCATCTGGGTAGGAATTTTACATATAGAATCTATCCCTACCTACAATTAATTCACCCACCCCCCAGTCAAGAGGAGATAGATGAGAAGTGGGTTCTAGCAATTAGAATTGTTACTCTAGCAAGTTGCTCTTCTAGAAAGTTACTTTCCTTCCCCTTATTATTAAAAATGAAGGAGATAACTCTCTATATTTATTTCAACCTATAGCTTTATGTGATTTAATTTAAAATCATCATAGAGTTGATTTTAGAAAGGATTAATCCATGGCTCAATAAATTAATCTCAGAGGATCAATAAAGTTCTGTTGTTTCTAGGAAAACTCTTGATAGGGTTATCATAGCAAAAAAACATATTCACTGTATGGTGAATTCTAAGGAGAAATTTATGTTTATAAAATTGGGTATGACCAAAGCCTATGAAAAAGTCAAGTGGACTTTTTTTTAAAAGCACATGAAGCCTTTGGTTTTGGAAATGAGTGGATTACTTGGGTAATAAGTTGTATCACCTCCTCTTCTTTTTTAATTCTTATCAATAATGAACTTACAAAGTTTTTTACAACTTCTAGAGGTCTTTGGAAAGGGGACCCTCTCTTGTCCTACTAGTTTATTTTAAATGTAGAAGGGTTGGGGAGGTTTATTAAGTCTTGTGTAAGGCAATGATTGATTCAGAGTTGAATTGTGGTAATGAACTTTCTCCTTATTTACATCTTCAATTTTTATATGATAAAAAATTATTGGATGTTGCAACAATCATTGAGGTAATTAATTTGATAAAGACTCTAGATATTTTTTTTACAACTTTAGAGGGAAAAAAATAAGTATAATAAGTCTTTTATATTATTCTTTAATACCCCTCAACTCATTTAGACCAACATTTCTAGGATCTTGAGGTTTCTAATTGGTTCTCATCCTTTTGTTACACTTGGAGTTCCTCTTCCAGCTAGACCCTTGCATAGTGGGATTTGGCAAGATATTTTGAAAATTCTTTGCAAGAAAAACAGTCACTAGACTTACATGTGGCACTCTACTACTAGGAGAGTGACACTCTTGAAGTCTATGGTTTAGGAACTCCCTATCTATAGATGCGTAGATAGATCAAGTAAGAATTAATAAGAAATTTGTTTCTTTCTCCCTCAACTCCTGTGGATGGGTAATCTTATTTATTCAAAATATAGTTGGTTAAGTGAAATTACATTTGCAAAGCATTTTAGGATGGTGTTCTTGGGTTACAAAAATAGGTATTAATGGCTATATTTTGGTTGCTATAATATTTTCACAAAGATGCATTAATCAAGACCAGGATTGCCAAAATTCTTAATACAAAGTATTTGGGGGGAGTGGATAGAAAGGGCGTTCTTTGACTCATTATGGCAAGTAAATGTTCTATGATTTGGAACGCTCGAAGTAGGGTAGAAAAATTATTTTATAAAGGGATTTTTTGGATATGCAACAAAGGTGTTGAAGCATTGATGTGGCATGACTCCTGTGATGGTCATTTGCCCATTAATCTAGAATTTCTGCAACTACATCCCTTATGTAATAGTTTTCTTGAGGTTGGTTAGTGGAGAGTTGAAGATTTCAAAACTACTGTGAATTTGGGACAAGTGGAAGTAGCTAGATGGAAAGAGAAATACAAATGCTTCCTAGAGGATCAGTGGAAGATCATGAGGAACTTGCTCAAATTTTATCAAGAAGAATATGTAACTCTCTGATGGAGAAGGATGTTTTATCCTAGGATTTACATCCAAAGGATAAGTTTATAGTAGCTTTAGGCCACATGGAATTGGATAGATTGACTCATGGTAAGAGGAATTTTCCTTGGTGGAAGTTCATGTGGAATATATTTTCTTGGCCCAAGGTAATTTTTGTTCTTCTGGATTGTTGTGTAGAATAGATGTCTTACCTAGGAGTATCTTTAGAAAAGATGAGTTTAAGGTCCTTCAACATATGTTCTATATAATAATAATGAGTAGAATACTTCACACATTCACTTTCAATGTCCATTCTCTAAGGAGTTTTGGAAATTTTGTTGGGGAGCTTAGAAGCATGCTTGTGTTCAAGCTAATTCTCTTGTTGAGTTCTAGAACAAACTTGGCACACCTCCAACTAAGACCCCTTTCCTCCATGTTTTTTGGGATGATTGTCATTCTTTTATTATATAGAATTTTTGGTTGGAAAGAAATGACAAAATTTTGTAGGATAAGAAGGTGTTGGTGCAATAAGTGTGGCAAATAATTATTAGTATGCTCCAAGAAACTTTATGGGCAAAGTACAATATTTTTGTAGAGGTGGATCTTGGGGATATGTTTGTGATATAGAAATTGAATATTTTATGGTGGGATGTTAGAGATCTCATGTCAATAAAGGGTCAACAAGCTAAGTGTCAAAATATTAAGAAGGTGTGATGGTAAGTGGTCCCCTCCACTCTTGGGAGCCCTAAAGATCAATAATGATGGCT
This sequence comes from Thuja plicata, assembly GCA_018584345.1. Lineage (NCBI taxonomy): Eukaryota > Viridiplantae > Streptophyta > Pinopsida > Cupressales > Cupressaceae > Thuja > Thuja plicata. The sequence continues at coordinate 216,711 of MU227350.1, forward strand.
CTTCTAAAGGAAACCCTGAATGTGCAAGGATTAGTGGCATTGGTAGGGATAGTTGGAGAAACATAATTTTCCTCTTTTTTGTTTATAAGGGGCAACAAAATAATATTTTAATGAAGGGTTAAGCTATTCTCTATGCGCTTGAAAGAGGGTGCACTCTTGGATGACACAAGATTATTTATCATCTGACTCTCATATTGTTGTCAATATGTTGAATAAGCAACATTTGGAGGAGGTTGATTGACATTTAGCTTGTAGTGGTCAAACAAATAGTTTAAGGAACTAGTTGGAGTTAATTTCCTTTTCTACATCCTGTAAGAGTGGAATAAGGCCACTTACAGTTTGGCTAATTGGGATTTTGAGTGTCTTGATGATTGGAATGCTTAGGATTGAGAATAGTTTCCCTTGGATTATGTTCAAATTCTTGATAAGATTGTCATGGATGATACACTTGGTTAGTTGTGGCCCTATTTGGGGCACCTTTTGGGTGGGAACTCTTATTTTGTTTTTTTTTGGGTTGGTGCCTTCTAATAATGTATTGATGTTTTTGGTTCAATAAATGTTTTGGTTTATTATGTCTAAAATTAATTAAACTAGAATACGTTATTAATGGTAATACTTGCAATGAAATTGGGCAGAAGCCTACAACACAACACTAAGTTGTGAGCCTCTTAATTGGGAGGTCTTGGGTTTGACTCTAATAAACTTAATAAGAATATTAATAATATTAATAATTAATTAAAAAATACTCTCAGGCTTCGACCGATTACCAATAAAAAAATACTTGTAATGAAATAATTTAGTTATTTATTTTAGTTATGCCTAAATGCATATTATACTTACATAACAAAGTGAATAATGTCAATAAAAAACTCCATGTGATTTAACTTGATGTTTGTCTCCTTTTTATATATAAATATTTTAGTTATATATTTATTTTATTTTTATTTTTTTTAAAAATTATAAACATTTTGTCAATATTTTAAAAACTATATTATATTTAAAAAGTATAAGAATGATATGAATAACTTTATATTTTAAAAAAGCTAAATTTATAAATATTAAATAATAAAATGTTGCAAAGATGGATGAAAAATTGGCTCGTTTATGGTCTTTCAAGGGTTAATCCAAATTAAAATGCAAGGCTTGAGGTCAAATGCGAGAAATTGGAAAATGGTTGGAAAGGGAACCTTGAGCCTTCCGGGGCTGGTTGTGTGGCTAGAGATATGGAGGGAAATATTCTCGCTTGGCAACAAGTAGGCTTGAGAATGGAATGAACAACAATGTGAAGGTGAAGGCAACTCTATTGACAGTTGTACTGCTCATAAAATGGAGGTTGATCAATTGCATTTGGAAATCTATTCTCCGATCATTGTCAACGTCATCTTAGAAGGCAAGATGCATGCATGGAAAATTGAAAAGATTGTCAATAACATTAGACATAAGCTTGCCAATTCAAAAATTTCAAAATTTCACATATCCTCGAGGAAGGATACCATGTAGTTGACACACTCTCAAAATGCACGGTGTCATTTCAGAAGGTTAGAGGGTTCTTCAAAGACTTTAGGGGGATTAATGTGTATTCATCCTTTTAAACTTTAATTATTATACAATGCACATTCAAATATCCAACATTTTTGCAAAGGGGTTTGTATGGGATGTAATCATATGATGGATATGTCGATTTACACCTTTCCATGTCATTAATACATGAGGTGCTTGTAATAATGATTTTTCCTACCGATGTTGAGGTGGTTGGAGATGATGCTCCTTTGTACTTCAATGTTTATAGGTTTTATTTACATGTGAATGGAAAGAAGGGTGGTTTTAATGTCATCATAGGTGAGTTTTTTCTCCTTTTAACTGGTTTGGGAAGATTTTTGAGGAAGGAAACATAGTGTTGTGTTTGAATACATGGAGGAGAATTTTACCCTCTTGACTACAAAGAAACAATAGTGCTTCATGGGGGAAATCTCTAGAAAGAAAATGTTGAGTGTTTTCACCCTCTATGATCCAAAATTCAAGAAAATCATCGACTTGCTACTTGGGGAAGAGTTCCTATAATTTGAATATAGATACAGAGCCAATATTTATATAGCGTCTACACTCCTGGCCTAGGAACTTGAGCTTGGTTTCAGGGAGGAGGCTTTATGGATCATGAAGTCGTGTGTTTTATCAGTTCCAATTATTTTTAGGGCAGAGATGAGCATTGGTTTCAAGACTCGAAAGGATTACTAACACAAGAGAAGAAATAAAAAACCAATCCAACCTTTTTTGGTTTGGAGTGCAACATCCATTAAGGATGGGAGGTGGGAGGAAGGTGGGATGGGATTTATTAAAGGCTCATTTGTGGGTGAAGGAGATAGAGAAAAGGAAGTTAAAATTGGAGTCCAATCATGAGAAACCAGACAAGATAAAGATGGTAGAATTTACCCCAGATGACTATTGGTGAAACAAACCAATGGGGAAGCCAAAGAGCATACACAAAGGGGGAGTCACAATGTATGAGTTACTAGGTGTACATATAAATTTTTTGATACTAATGCCAAAGGGAAAGAATGTTACTCCATATTAGTTTGAAGGTTGTCATTAGTATTCAAATTTCCCAGTCGGTAACATAGTCAAGACAATTTAGTCAGTAATGATCACCGAGCATAGAGTTAACCGAGTATAGTGATCACCAAGAAAAAAAATTACCAAGCAACATACACCGAGCACTGACAGATAGTATTCATCGAGTCAACCAGCAGTTACATAAAATTTTGTAATGACACAGTCTTCTAGGTAACAACTTTTTGCCGAGCTAGATAACTGATTACCAAGATTGAGGAGGACATTAATTGTGAATGTAATCATTTATTGGTTATGTTTCATATGTTTAGATGATCAAGGTAAATTTTGTAAATCATTGATCTTAGGTTTTCTAACATATTGTAAAACCCTAATTAGGTAAAACAATTTGATATATGAATGCCAAGATATTATTTTGAAATGTAATAATTGAAGTATGATCAAGTAGCCGCCACACTAAGGACATCTGAAGATCATACAAGGGTTTTAGCACAAGGATTTCATTGAAGCATTTAGTTTATTCAGAACATGCACAAGGCTACCATGCAGTGCATAAGGTATTATCAATCACAGCAAGGTGATAAACTTATTGCACTTAAAGGATCTGAATCAACAATATTGAGATTGTATTATTCAGGTCACAATTTTTTGTTACTCTTTAACAATTGTAATAGACTCAAAATCTCTTAACAAAGTAGACTTAACCGTCTTTGATTAAATCTCCTAACATAGTGCACACATACATTATGTTGCAAAATCCTTTCATAAGGTAGATCTAACAAATCTTATTGTTACTCCTAACAGGGTAAGATCACTAGAAGTGATCAATCTTTGTAAGCCCTAATGGGCTACTTTATTACTGCAGTAGTGAAGCTTTGTGGGTTCCATCCCCACCGCAGTTTTTACCTTCTAACAAGGGATTCTGCGATACCAAAATATATGTGTTATGTGTATTTGAGCTTCATGAATGTTTTATTGTTTTGATTACATGAATTTACATTTCTGTAATGGTATTTCATGTATGGTGAAAGAAAACTACTCAGTCGGTTAATACTATTTATGTTTACAAGGATTTGTTTTGAAAAGTTTATAAGGGTATTGATTCACCCCTCCCCTCTCAGTACACAACTTTCTATCATTCCAACACAAGATGCATATAAGGTGACAACAATCCCTGTCTATTCTAAAAATTTAGACCAGATATGTATCCAGATTTTGGATAAGGGTAAGCATTTGGCTTTTCGATGTGATCAACTTTGTTGTTAAAGTGTGATTTGGAGTGTAACCAACACTACAAGAATACAAAATGTGAACGGTGAAGGAAAATCTAAATAAATGTGCAGCATTGATAAGATATAGATATTCAATGGAGCAAATAGAGGATGAGGGATTTGTTTAATCAATTCAATCTCATCGGTCTTCTTGTGCTTATAGATGAGTCTTGCATTTGATTGATTGTGTAGCTGATGTTGCCAAGATGACCATGTTCAAGTTTTCAGTTGGTTTAGATATTGTAAAATTTAGGGGCATAGTATGTGCATCATTTTGTTATGGTTGAGATACATTATGAGGGGTCTCTATAAGATGATAATTATGACTTATGTTACGGTTTCAACAATTTATTTCAAAGGTTAAGTTCTTAGGGGTGTCTTCAATGAGTTTGTGAATTTGTTATGGATTTCACTAGAAATGGTAACAACATAATATAGAAGCACGATGGTATTTCTTGAGGATATAACATTTCCACAATGCATTGAATTTTTTTGTTTTATAGTGGTTTAGAATGATGATTTTTTTGTATTATCAAATGTGGGAATACAACTTGTATGAGGTAGAGTGAGCAAATGAAGTAAACGATTATTTCGGTTAACCATTTTTATTTTAAGGACATTAATTGTTGTGGGTGAAGATTTAAATTTTAAGGTTAAAAGATCAAATTTTTTTTTAATTAATTTTTTTCAAATTTAAGAGTGAATTGAACTTAAGTTTAATAAATAATTAATTGTTCTTTGTATCATATTCAGTTATCTTTTTTTACTTATATAATTATTTTTACTATTATTTGGATATTACCAAACTCAAATATTGTATGCTTTAGTGCATTTAGATTTACACATGCATTTTTAAAAAAAATTACAAGTAGAATTGTTTAAGATGAATTTTTAGCTATCATTCTTTCAAGTCAAATCATTATTATTAAGATGAAGTTGAAAAACATTTTTTTCTATTAGTGTCATTTCCTTGAAATTATGGAGCAATTAGTGACAACAAGTTATATGATAAACATGGTTAATGAGTTGTGGACTTCAAAGGGGTATTTGAGAATATTTCTTTATCTCAATAAATTGTGGATTCGTCGTATTTTTACTTCAAGGGATCTAATATGAAGTTAAATTAGGAGGTTGATAAAGGGTAGAGGTAACTCCAAGGATAATTTGGTACTTAGACCCATTATTGGCATAATGATTGCATCTTGTACATACCTAAGCTCATCATGAAATATGTAAGGTGCTCTTGGAACAAATTCTCTCACTTTCTCTCACTGTGTTCCTTTGTCACTATACTTGGGATGTTTGAAATTAAGTTTTTTTTATTCCTCCAATCATATCCCTCCTAGTTATTTAGGATATCTTTGAAGTTAGATAATGAATATTGAGCTATCTCCACTAGGTCCTCTGTTATTGAGTCATCCTCTTTTTTTAGTTTATTGATTCTATTTACATCTCTCCTTTGTTTGGTTACATTATGGAAGAACTTAGAGTTCTTGTCCTCCTCCGCCAACTAAGAACATAGAGTTCTTACCCCCCTCTACCAACCATGTTTCTCTAGGTTTCTGCCTCCAAAATAGTTCCTCTTTGGCTAAAATGTCCTCATATTTTGTGAGTAGTTCTTTCTCTTTAAGATATCTCTCTTTGTCCATCCCTTTCTCCATTGCTTGCAAATATAAGGCTTCTATTTCCACTTATATTTCCTTCTTTTTGCAAAAATGTCCTTGAAATTATGTCTATTCCATTGTAGAAGTTTTTTCTTAATAGATTTAGCTTTGCTACAAACCAGGAAAGTTTTGAATATGAGCATTGCTCCCCCCCCCCCCCACTATTTTTATATCATGTAGAAAAAAATTTCATCCTTCATCCACATATTTTCAAATTTAAAGGGATACCATATTGGTTTTGTATCTCTTGTTATCATCAATTACACTAGATAGTGGTTAGACACTGAGCATGGAAGGACAGAGGCCCTAAGACCAAAGGAAAAGATGGAAATATCCCCCCTTGGAAGAAAAATCTGTCCATCCACATATTTTCAAATTTAAAGGGATAACATATTGGTTTTGTATCTCTTGTTATCATCAGTTACACTAGATAGTAGTCAGACCTTGAGCATGGAAGGACGGAGGCCCTAAGACCAAAGGAAAAGGTGGAGATATCCCCCCTTGGAAGAAAAATTGATCCAATTTCTCAAAAATATGAATGAATACCAAGGGTCTAATATTCCACATATATAACCCATTTTTAGATTCTATTTCTAATAGATTATTTCTACTCACCCATTCCTTGAAGTCTATTTGTGATTAATTAATTCTTTGCATCCCACCTCTTTTGTCCATCAACTAGATTTTTGCATTGAAATATCCTCCTATTATAGTATGAGGATAAGGAAAGGAAACCAAAAGAGCCCCCCCCCCCCCCCNAAGGGCCCCCCCCCCCCCCCATGCTTCCCTCTTTGTTATATTAGGGATCAACCCATAAAAATTTACTAGTTTGAAGTTTAGATTGGAGACTAGACTCTTGATTTTTTGTTTGATCCAATTCTTCTCCTTTTCAATTTTTCCAAAAGAAACCCCTCATGGTTTCCAAAGGATTGATATCCCTATTGATTTCTAGTTGCCTAACTTCTTAAGAAATAAATGCATTTCCTCATTAGTCATTTTTGTCTCTTGTATCATAATGATATATGCTTTTGATATTGAAATCCAACACTTGACCAAGCCCTATTTGTTAGGGGCATTTAAGACCCTGACATTCCACATTAAGAGCATCATGGCTCTTGGGGAAGGGTACTTCTCTTCCTTGTTTACAAAACTGTTGTGATCTTCCCTTGATCTCCTACTTCTCTATCTTTTGATCTTAGTTTTGAAAGTAATTTAATCTCCTTTCTCTTGCCTTCCAAATTGTGACATTATAGTCTACTATTGTTTTCCATATTTTGGAAGAACCATATTATCTTATTTTCTTCCTTTTCTTCCTCTTCCTCTCGAAGTTCCTCAACACCAAACAATTCTTTATGATTACTTCTTCCATATCATCCATATCCAAAATTTTATTAAGCAATATCTATTTCTCCCTAATTGTCTTTTCATCTTCTTGTTTTGGGATTTAGAAAATTTCTAGGAATTCACACACTGCTTCAAGTTCCAAGTTTTCTATTTTCTCCCCCTTATTTTTTTTTATCACTTTCCCCTCCTTCCTGAAAGCTCCCAATTTGTTCACATATTTTCTTAGTTTCTTACTCTACTTGGATAACTTTCTTACCGTCAGAATCTTGAGGGGCCTTTTTGAATTCCTTATGGCTAAGTTAAGATGATGCACATGTATTTTATTTATTCTATAAAATTGTCAATATTATTCTTTCTTGGTTCTAAATCTTTCAATTCTATTTCTACTAATTTCCCTTCTTGTAGATCCAAATCCTCGAGGTTAATTTGCATTATCTAATCATTCATTTTGTTTTTCCCCTAAGAATTCAAAGTGAGGGAAAGCTCTTCCAACTTTCTCATATCTTCATTTCTTATAGAGAATTTGGTTGTATATCCAATCCCTAAGACACAATGACCACCCACTTCATTCAAATCCACTTCTTTTTTTTTTACCTCCATTTCCCTTTTTCTGTAGCAATTTCTAAATTATCTAGATATTTAAGATCATTGTCCATATCCACTAAAATTTTTGCTTCCACTCTAGGTTTTCTAAACAAGAAATCATCTTCTACGCTTATGAGGGAACCTAATGCTTTCCAAATTTTTAATAAAGCTCCTAGTTTCTAATATTCTATTGGCAAATTTTTTAATCTTATACAATTTGGATATCTCTTATGTTTATGATTTACTGGGTTGAAGTTTGGTTCCCAATCCACCTGGTAGAAGCAAAATTCCTTGAAAAGTATCAGTTTTCCAAATAAAACATCTTTCTTTAGAAATTTATCTATGCAATCTATTATAAAAAAACTATTGTCTAGGGCTCTAGCACCTTACCCAACCTTCATATTGTGTTCCCACCATTCAAAAATTGTCTCCTTCAAATTGTTTCTTCCAATCCATTTCACAAATATGCCACATTCCTAGAGATATCCCCATTTTGAAGGAATGATTATGGCTTTATAGTTCTTCTCCACTATAGCATACTATTTTGTACCCTTAAATGTTTTCCTAGCTTCCTGACTTCCTTGCTTTCTAAATATGTGGTTTGTATAAGGGTCTCCTTGAATTTGGTTGTATGCATTTTTAGAGAAACCCTTACCCCTGTGAACTGGCTTAGTGGTTGTATGCATTTTTAGAGAACCCCTTACCCCTATGAACTGGCTTGGGAATCACTACTTGTTTCCAGACTGGTTGTTTGAAATCTAATCTCAATCTGGTTGTAGGGAAATCTCTTTTTGTGGTCAATTGTCCTTGCTCTCTTCTTCCCCACTTCCCTTCTCCCTACTTCCCTCCATCAATTCTTCCATTGATGACCTTGCCAAATTGGCTCTCATTTTTCCAAGTGGGATCAAAATCAAAATTTATCCAATCAAAAATTTGGAATGAGAAAAATTAATGACCTATCTTGTTGGAAGTATGTGTTTCCCTTCAATAATTCACTATTTTTTAAAGGCAAAAGGGCAAAATTCTTGAATATCATTATATTAATTGCAAAGTTTTGATACATCAACCATAAACATACAATATAGCTACCATCTAACATGTTCAAAGACAACACTCAACTATTCACAAGCCTTGAACTATCAAACGAGTGTTAATAGGAACACCCTACAGTCTTGACTGACCCTTCCATAGTAAATTATCCTAGAAACAAACCATACAGAAGGAAGCAAAAAATGGCACCATGTGCCCAAACACCCCATATCATACCGCAAAAAATAAACATAAACACGACAGACCCAAAAACCCATACTTGACCAAAACAATGTCAAAGAGAACCATACACTAGCAATTACAATGAATCCAAAGTGTTGAGAGTGGAGCAAAACCAGGTAAGAACCCAAAAATGGCCCAGGGTAAGCAAAAGAGAAGAGAACCCGAAGCTATTCCTCCATTATGTATGCATTGTCACCAATGAAATCAACCTTCTAGAAAGAGCCAATGTCCTATTATGCGAGATCATTGTCTTGTTGAGGAAGATTACCACCTCAAACCCCATCAACATCATCTTTGAATTCAATAGGGTCTAGCCTGCGGGAAGAACTATTGTTATCCCCAACTAAGTCAGTAGTTGTGGCATGTAGAGTGGTCTCATTTAAATACTATAATCTTGGTTGGATGCAAGGAGATAGAGGGCTGAGAGGCAGAGAAAACTCGATATGATCATGACCTAGCATGACAAGAGTAGTCTTGAATTTCATTTGAATTCTTGCCACAAGATCTTCCAACTCATCACAGTATCTTGCAATTACAAAATTGACATACCTAAGGTTTAGCCTTTCCATAGAGTGTTTAATTTTGTCATAAATTGACACATGAGCATGACCATGCAGAAGAAAATGATGTAGGAATAGCCCCCCAAATATGAGCTTGACCTTTCCCAAATATGAGCTTGACCTTTCCATAGGTCATACATTTGCACAACATGTAGCAATTTTTTACCTTGTAAGAATTGAGATTTCACAACCCTATTTTCAATTGTTTGAAGAAACAATAATGATTGAACCAAATCCATGATACTCAACAAAAAATATAGGGATGAGTTGTGATGGAAAAAGAACCTGTCGGGAATGAGGAGAGAGGATTTCCTCACCAAGACTTCTTTTCACATTTTTCTAATACTGGGTGCAGTGTGTATTAAATATTTACTACAAGATATCATCAGTGATGTGGCCATCAACTGAAATTTCCCACTCATTAATAGTAATTCCACATGCCTCTATTTACACCTGCGACAAATTTGAAAATTGCTAATTCCACCTTTGTCACATGAGAGAGAAAAAACATTGCATATATTGAATGAAGGCTTTGAGAAGCTATGAACTGGAGACAACCCTGAATTTGCATATATTAATGACTAACACACACATAGAAAGAGGAATTCACTGACATGACCTACACCGTGAAAATTGATGAGAATGATGACACTCCCACCTGATCTTCACACTTAGGAAGCTTAAAATCCTGTCAAGAAAAGCAGATATGGTAAGTGGAAAAAAATGGCTCCTCATAATATTGGAGGAAGGAAAATCCTCCAGAATCACATGTGCCAAAATCCTTGGGGTAGATGAAATGAATGCTTGTATTAACCACGGTGTCTTTGCAATGATTTAATCATTACACCAAAAGGTATCCACCATGACCAAACTATGGTTCTACCACTGAAAAGATCACTCAAATTTAAAACTGGAGAATTAGAAGAGGAGTCAGGGGAATGATACTAAAATTAGAGCCAACCCCACACTTGCAATAAGATTGCGGAGGTATAGTTAATGAATACAACAACAAACTAATTGCCCCTACCTAATGGTTCATTAAGGGGATTTTTTTGTTGTTGTTGGAGATTCAGAATATTTTTTGGCTAAGAGCTAAGGACTAAGGGGTATGCATTCTGCTAAAACCTACCTAAGGCACGATCCTGACCTCATCCCTTAATGTTTTTTTTTTTATATTAGGAATCTCTTTGGCTAAGAGCTAAGGACTGAGGGGTGTCCATTATGCTAAAATCTACCCACGACATGATCCTGACCTCATCCCTCTTGGAAATGTGTTGAGTAACTGAGAGGGGAGGGGTGAATCGGTTACCACAAAAAAAAATCCAAGTGCCTTAGATGTCTTAAACAAATTTAACACTGTTGCTCGGTCAACATAGATATTTCACTGCACTCGATTAACATAGCAAATCTTAAGATATTAGTTGTGATTATCTTTAGTAATTAATTGCAGAAACATAAACCATAAATAAAATGAAATGTACAGAGATAACACCAAGATTTAATGTGGAAACCCAATATGGGAAAAACCACCAATAGAAACTAGTCATTGTTTTTCACTCTTCTGAAGTGAGCAATGTTAGGAGCCAACCCTGTTAAAGGTTAAAATAACACACTATTAGGTGTGATCCTGTTAGAGGATTTAATCACCCTGTAAGGAGTGGCCTTCTTAGAGGTCTTCAAACACTTCAATGTAGAAATGTCACCTTGTGAGAGGATTTACAAAAGACTGTTAATTCTACTTTGTTAAGAGATTTTGATCACTGCTACAATTGTTAGAAAGTAACAATGGATTGACTTGTTTTGATAAGCAACTATCTTTGCTGATTCAAATCTCTGTTTTGGATTAAATACTTGATCCAACTTGATCAGATATTCTATTGTAGTCCTCTATATTCTGTCCTCATTCATAATCCCATCTGATTTCTCCTTC
>MU227350.1:250451-270319 GCA_018584345.1 Thuja plicata
GTTCTAGGTAGATCTGGGTAATAATTCGAGGCTTTGTCCTACAGAATATTGTAAGGGGAATGCCCATGTGGCTTTGCATATTGTAATTATGAAAGTTTGTAATTCCACATTTGTGGAGATAATAAGAGTCCCATTTTCTATTCTTGCAAATTTTTGTTGCTTCTCTGTTTCTGTTATGTGTTTGTGGCATTAATGGGAGCACCCTTCATCATATTCTTTCTAGGGCATCTGTTTGTAGGGATATCTCTTATTTTTATAACTTTATTGATATAATTTGATATATCCCTTGCCATCATCTGTAGGGGGCAAGGGATTTTATCCTTATACCTCTATCTAAGGATCTACTTTCCTTAGCTTAGTGGCATTTGTTTATGTTGCAAACATTATTTTCCTTATAAAGATCTATGTTTTGACTATTGATACCCTCTTATTTGAGAAATGAATGTCCTAGGTCATTACTTCTTCTTTATTTTTCAAATTATGTTCTTTATAAACTCTTTCCCTTGCTTTTTTGTTACAGTTTGTTATCCTTCATTCCAAGATTCTTCATCCTCTTTATTACAAAGAGCTTGATGGTTGAACCTTGGGTCCTTCTTGCTTTTCAAAGATGACATTTTATCCTAAGCACTCCTCTCTGGTAGGGCTCTTTTTGATAAGATCTCTTCCTCTTTGAGGATCCTTTTTCCATAAGTGACATATCCATTTCATGATTATCTATGTTCTTGATGTAAGGGTCAAGGCTCTTCGCTAAGAATATGGTATAAATTGTTGTCAAGATGGATATCTCCTTACCTTCTGAAGTAGGTATTCTCTCTTATTCTTCCTTATCCTGCCTAGTGGGTAGCCATGATAAGGAGGGGGGCATATACAGGGTCTCCCTTGTACTATATTTTACATTTAATTACATTTTGTAGCATGCTAAATACTTGGAAGGTAACGCACATAAGTTGCTAAATCCTGAAGAGACACGCATTTTTACTTTTTACTTTTGCTAAATCCTTGGAAGGTAACACACATAAGTTGTTAAATCCTAAAGAGATATGCTCCCTTTTTATTTTTCAATATGATAAATCCTTGAAAGGTAATGCACATAAGTTTCTAAATCTTGAATGGACACGCATTTTATATTCCATAGTGATACAAGAATGTGGATCTATGGATATTTTTCAAAAAGTAGTCAGAAGATGCATTTACAATTACAAGCACAGTTTATGGGTGAACCTGTTGGGGGCTCAGCTCCCTCCTTGGTGATTCATATTAAGGTGGGCATCTTACTAGGCAAGGTAATCACTATCCCTTTTCTCTCTTTTGCTTTCATGCTAGTAGGATTAGATCATGAAGCTATGTAATCTATGGTATTGTTCTTGTCTTACTTATGTAGTTATGTATGTTTTCTATGATTAATTGTTCTTTATATTTCATATCTTTATGTATGTATGTTGAGTTAGAATCCTTTATTTAAAGACTCATGTCTTTGACTTAGAGATATTCTACTTTGTTGCAATCCACTGGTGTCTTTCCTCTAACTTTACCATGAGCACAGTCAATTTTTGTACTCCCGCTAAAGTGGGGGCTTAATGTATCATCTTAAAATGGAAGCACTTCCATGTTAAGAGAATTTATCCCTCCTTATGGGACATTTTTGACTTCCATTATATCATTCTCCTATTTCTGCATTAGTCTCTGCTTCTGTGCCTGTTTAGGACCCTGATTGGGCCTCTCCGGGCACCTTCTACCCCACCTAGCATATTTTCCAGGGGTTCTGACCCCCTGGGTCAAGGTCAACCTTAACCTTGACCTAGGTTAGGGTCGACCTTGACCCTGACCTAGGTCAGGTTTGACCTTGACCTGGGTCCCCCTTTCAAATCAGGAAACTTGTCGGCTGTCGGGGATCTTCAAAAATTTAGTTTTCCCGCTTCCAGGTCGGCTGTTTCGGGTTTCGAAGTGTTTATTCCTAAATTATATTTAATATAGGTCCTTTTCTAGGGGCATGGGTCTAATTAGAATTTAATTATCCTATGTTGGCCTCCTTAGAAGATTGTGTCCTAATTTCATATAAAAGGAAGCATTTCTCTCTCATTTCCTCTAAGTCTTCTAAGTGCAAAAAGCTCTAATCAAGATTTTGTCAAGAAGAAAAAGTCCAAGTATCCATTGTTCTACATATTTCCAAGCTCTCAAGGTGTTCAATTCTTCCTCTCAAGAATTCAAGTTCTCCATTGAAGATCAAGGATTCAAGCTTTCAAACCTTTGAAGGGATTTGGTTCAAGCATTCAAGATTCATCATTCAAACCCTAGATCTAGCCATCATGGTGGTGTGATCTTCCTTCAAGATCCTTTGTGCATCCTCAAGACTCTTTCATCATCTCTTCAATTGGATTTCAATCATACAATCATGGAGGTTTATGGTTTCTATTGAATCCATGCTTTCATACTTTCATACTTACATACATTTGAATTACAATTACATATCCATTGAATATCATAGCTGCATTGTTAGATTCAATTCTACTACTTGCTAGCATTCTGTAATTTATTGATTTCAAGGTTAATTCCTAAATTGGGGTTTGACTAAGGCAAACCCCTCCCCCACAACAAACAAACCTCTTTTTCTTGCAGGTACAGGTTCAAGATTGCAGTTTTGAGACCAGATCTAGATACCCTTTTCGGCTTTCTTGCAGACAGTGCGAATAGATTTTATGTCAAACCTGTGCAGGTTAGGGTTGACATTATTGGGTCAGGGGTGACATTTATGGGTCAAGGTTGACCTTTTTCATAAGATGACATCGAAATAGAAAAATATTTTTGGGTTTTGTTCATCTCTGCATTTTGGTTCGGGATCAACTGTCAGATTTTCCAGAAACAGTCTACAGACCTCAGAAAATAACATTCTTTGATCTACAATATTTCAAGGTTGGTTCTTCTTGCTATCCTTTTCAATTACTATAATCAAGCATATCTATTCAATCAATTTACAAAATTTAAGATATTCTTGTCACTCTCTTTTCTAAATAATTAATTCATTTGCGCATTAGCCCATTTTCTTGGGTTGATCAATTTGGATCTCTCATTTGTGCATGTGAGGATAAAAGGAGCATCTTATCTTCTCCTTAATTACAATTACAATCCACAATCAACATAATTCAATTAGGATTAAGGAAATCAATATATTCTAAGCGAATCAATAAACAATCTCTTTACAACACATTTCCAACATATACATTTTTATCCTACATTAGTAATATAAATAAATTTACCACCCCACATTTATTATCTACAACATCATATTCCATTACATCCTCAATCTCCCCCAATTATTTACATTACACATATCACATCATCTCACTATCTCATTTTATTTACTTTACAATACCTTGTATCCTTTATGTGCATCATATGCCAGAAGAGTTCTAAGTCCTTCAGGTCTTGCAACAGGACAAAAAGTTTCTCCATAATCAATACCCTCTCCTTGAGCATATCCTTTATATACTAATCTGGCTTTGTTTATGGAAACTTCACCTTTCTCATTCATCTTGTTTCTAAAAACCCACTTAGTACCAATCACATTCTTGTCTTTTGGTCTAGGTACAAGAGTCCAATTTTTGTTCTTTTCTATTTGCTAAATTTCTTCATTCATTGCTTCAATCTAGTTCTCATCATTCAATGCATCTTTAATAGTTCTAGGTTCAATTTCACTAAGTAAACATGTACCTTTTATTTTATTCATTGTCATTACACCTTCTGTCTAATCTCCAATTATTTGTTCAGGTGCATGATGCCTTCTAACATATTTTTCAAGTACAAGATCCTTCTTCTTCAATTTTGGGCTTGCTCTATTATGTTCACCATGCTCAAATATTTTTTCCTATTCTTTTGTTTGATACTTGGCTTCCAATATCTAAGACTTGGGTGTATCTATCAATGACTTGTGTACCTCTGTCTGTGACTTGGGTGCCTCTGTCTGTGACTCAGTTTCTTCAGTCTGAGACTTTGTTCCCTCTGTTTGTGACTCGATTTCTTTAGTTAGCATCACTGGTTGCACAAGTTGCAACAAGGTTTGTGTTGATGAATTAAGTGGTTGACATGATTTCTATGCAATCACCATTGCCTGTGTCTTAGATATAGTATCGGGTTCACAATACATAAAGTTTCTATAGTCTTCAGGATCTTTACTACTTTGTTCTTCATTTCTCTCTACAAACTCATCGACCTTTACATGCACACTTTCTATGAATTTATGAGTAGTAAGATTTAAACATTTATATGCTTTGTTTTTTTTGGAGTAGCCTAGTAATATACCTTCATCACCTTTTACATCAAATTTTCCATTTCTTTTTTCCTTCAAGATGTAGCATTTACTTCCAAATACTTTGAAATAACAAACATTAGGTTTGTAGCCATACTATAATTCAAAAGGTGTCTTCTCAGTACCTTTCTTTAATTGAACTTGGTTCAAGGTGTGAATTACAGTGATAATGGTTTCCTTCCAGTATTTGGTAGCAATATCCTTTCCAATCAGCAAGGTTCTTGCACAATCCATAATGGATATGTTCCTTGTTTCTGTAATACCATTTTGTTGTGGTTTACCTGGGGCAGATACTTGTCTTTTGATTCCTCTTTCATTGTAGAACTCATTGAATTCATTGGAAATGAATTCTCCTCCTCTGTCAGATCTTAAGCATTTAAGTTCCTTTCCTGTTTCTTTTTCAACTCTGGCACCATTTGAACTTCTGAAAAGATTCTAATTTTTCTTTGAGAAACATAACATTCATCATTCTGTAATGATCATCAACCAATAGAATGAAGTACTTCTCACCTGTGTAACTTGTTGTTCCAATTGGTCCACATAATTCAGTATGCAGCAATTCCAAGACTTCTTCTATATTGTAGTTCTTTCTCTTGAAGCTTGTTTTGCCCATCTTCCCAATTTGACATTGTTTGCATATTGCTAGTCCAGGTTTCTTCAGAACAAGAATACCTCTTAATCTTTTGTTCTTGCGTATGTTGATCAGGTTGTCAAAGTTCACATGACACAACCTTTTATGCCACAACTAACTTTCTTCTACTTGTGCAATAAAACATGAAATTTCATTGAGATCAAGATAAAATAGATTACCTTTTGTTTGACTACCAATTCCAACTAGGTTTCCTCTACCATCCAAGAGCTTGGCCTTACCATTCATGAATTCTACCTTGAAACCAATGTTATTCAGCTATCCCACACTTAGTAGATTATGCCTTAGTCCTTCAACCCAATAAGAATTATCACATTTGATTCCTTCAGTAAGAGAAGTACAACCTTTACCTTTCACATAGCGGGGTTCATCATTCCCAAAACTAACACTCCCACCATCATAGTGTTCAAGATGTTCAAATTTGGTTTTATCATTAGTCATGTGGTGAGAACAACCACTATCAATTATCCAGGTGTCATTCTTAGTGATATGAGAGTATAGTGGTGTCTTTTCATTGTCTTCACTATCTTACTCATCCTTAATAACAATGTAAACCATTTCATCTTCATCTTCATCACTATCAGAATCTTTAGCAATATAACAATATTTCTTACCTTTTTCCTTGTAGCTTTTGTAATATTTCTTTCCTTTATACTTGTTGAACTTTATCTCACCTTTGTCTTCCTTGTTCGGACACTTAGCAGCAATGTGGCCAACCTCATCACATGAAAATCAAATCAATGGTATTCTTCCTTTCTATTGTCCTTTTCCTTTTGCAACTCTCCTTGCAAGTAATGCTTCAATGATTTTTAGATCCTCATCATCAGAATCATCATCAGTATCACTGTCAATCTATTTTCCCTTCATCTTTCCAAGGTTTAGTTTAGCTTTGAATGCTAACTCAAGATTGCTAGGATTAGGAGAATAATTGTCAAAGTTATCCAACTCAAAAGCTAATAATCTTCCAATCAATCCATCTAGAGTTATGTCATTACTGCATCTCATCTCTTGAATAGTTGAAACTCTAATTGCATAGATAGAAAGTAAAGTTCTTAATACCTTGTTGAATACTATTTTGTCTTCAATTGTTCCACCAGTAGCTCTGATTGCACTAACACTTTTCTTGATTCCTTCACTGTATTTTGTAATTTTTTCTCCTTCTTTCATTTTCATCATATCAAACTGAGCTCTGAGACTTTCTGCTTTGGCTCTCTTTACATTTGCATCTCCTCCATAGATATCATGTAGTTTGTTCCACATATCAAAGGCATTAGGGCAGTCCTTGACTTCATCAAATTCAGAATAGCTGAGTGCAGAGGCTATATTAATCATCATTATGTTATGATACTTCATTTTCACCATCTAATCCACAGACATAGTTCTCGGTGGTTCCACATACTTGTGATCCAGGAATTGCAAACTAGTATCTCCAACAGTAGATAGATGTAGCCTCATCAGATCTTGCCATACAACAAAGTTGTCCTTGTTGAGCTTAGGGATCTCCCTTCTGTAAGATATCTCTGATCTTTAGCTTAGGCCTTTAAACCTTCCATGTAAGCACTTGCAGCTCTGATACCAATTGTTGGAAATGAGTTGAGTAACTAAGAGGGGAGGGGTGAATCAGTTACCACAAAAACAAATCCAAGTCCCTTAGATGTCTTAAACAAATTTAACATTGTTGCTTAGTTAACATAGATATTTCACTGTCACTCGGTTAACATAGCAAATATTAAGATATTAACTGTGATTATGTTTAGTAATTAATTGCATAAACATAAACCATAAAGAAAATGAAATTTACATAGATAACACCAAGATTTAACATGGAAACCCAATATGGAAAAAACCACCAATAGAAACTAGTCATTGTTTTTCACTCTTCTGAAGTGAGCCCTGTTAGGAGCCAACCCTATTAAAGGTTACAATAACACACTGTTAGGTGTGACCTTGTTAGAGGATTTAATCACCCTATAAGGAATGGCCTTGTTAGAGGTCTTCAAACACTTCAATGTAGAAATGTCACCTTGTGAGAGGATTTACAAAAGACTGTTAAGTCTACTCTTTTAAGAGATTTTGATCACTGCTAAAATTGTTAGAAAGTAACAATGGATTGACCTATTTTGATAATCAACTATCTTTGTTGATTCATATCTCTATTCTGGATTAAATAATTGATCCTTACTAATCGGATATTTTGTTACAGTCCTTTGTATTCTATCCTCAATCAGAATCCCATCTAATTTCGCCTTCACTCTTCATATCACACTTCATATGCAATTCCAAATCACCACCATTATCTCACACTATCTCAATCCAAACTTGACCTTATATATACATGATAAGCCTTGTCAAGTCAGACTGATATCCTTCCAAATAAATAATAAAACTCATGTTCGTCAGCTGCATATAACTAATTATCCATAAAATATAAGCCATTGTTAGTCGGCTAACACTAACAATATTACTCGGTCAACATTAAAATCCTTCAACACCCAACCAACACTGTAATGCCCGAGTGAACTCGATTAGAACTAAAAATTACTTTGGTCATCTTCAATTCCTGAGAGAGCTCAGTAGACACTGACTATGCTTGGATAGGATTAGACATTTGTGTAAACATCACTATACTTGTGTAAACATCAATGACAATACACAATTGAATAATTATCATCAACAATCCCTTAAGGGATTTTTTTTTTGTTGGAGATTAAGAATCTCTTTGGCTAAGAGCTAAGGACCGAGGGGTATCCATTATGGTAAAATATTCCCACAACGCGATCCCGACCTCATCCCTTATGGTGTCTGGAGCCTTTGCAAGCAGCAAGACTTGATCCCTGGTGGGCTCATTGAGAACCAAACAACTTCACCAGCAGACCAAGGGCTCATTGACTAATTTGAGGGGAGTTAAAAGAATATCACTTTGCCTAATGAATCAAACCTCCAATTTAAGATTTTTCCATAAGCTATGTTGTCGACTTGTCGAGGTTGGTTAGATGGGACAATTCTGGGCAAAAAATTTGGTCAACGAGATTGTTTTCCCCAAGATCAACTTCATGTTTTTGGCATCCAAGATTTGCAAGAGAATCTTCCAACTGATTGCCTTCCCTGAAGGTGTGTAACAAACTAAATTCCTCTAGAGAGTCAAGAAGATCCTGTTGACAGGACTTTTTGACCGGGTCTGCCAACAAAGATAAGTTATCACCGGGTACTGGGGTACCCACCAACTTCTCCTATAAAGGTTGTCTGGGGAAATGAGATTCCCCGGGCCTACAAGCATGTGAGAGTTGGGTCTCGATAGTGTAGGGGCTTAGTTGGGAAATGTGACTATTTTGTTTGAGGGGAATAGCTGGTTATCTTTGTTAGAGTAATAGTCTATCGGGTTACTAATTTAAATCATTATGATCTAAATAGTAACTTACCTATTCACTCTAGTTTGCTTCAGCTAACCTTAGGCAGTTTCTATTTCTTTTTAGTTTCCCTTTTAGGGTTTCGGTATCCTTTATAAGGATTCACCGCTTTATATTTCTAACCGAGATTGTAAATCATTTCATTGTTGAATATAGAAGCTTTATTTCTGTCAACATGGTTTTCAACTCTCTGGCCTTTTGGATTCCATAGATCCTTCTATCTTCTATCTTCATTCTTGTAGCAGTCTTTGCATGCAGGTGTTCTTGGGAAGATTTGTAGTTTAGCAAATCTAACATGGTATCAGAGCATTCCTGCAGCCGGCTATTCGTTCTCTGTTGAAGCACAGAGGGTTTGAAGTCTTCAGAGTTTTTTCTGGCAATTTTCAGTGATTCTGGGGGGGTCTTTATTTTTTAGAGCTTTTTGAGCTGAAACGGACTCTGTCATTGCGTCCAGAAGGCCCGGGAGAGTCGAAATACATATAAATTTCAACCATTTTGGTTACAGGGGCCTCTGAGAGTTTTTTCGTGGCCTTCGAGGGTCGTACGGCACGTGGTTCGAGAAAAAAAAAAAACCTTATTTTTTAGGTTTTTATGCGATTTTTGTAACGTTGTTTGTACATTTCGAAAGGCACTGCCGCCGGGCCGCCACCGCGCCACTGGCGCTCGGCCCCGGCCGGCAGTGCCCCCCTCCGCCTTCTTCCAGCCTCCTGCCGCTCCACCGCGGCCCCAGCTGCTCCGCCACCCGGCAACCCGCGGCCCCCGTCGCCCCGGCTCACCGCAGCGTTTTTCCACTGTCAGCGCGCCACCCCGCCACCCGGTGGTAGACCTCTTTCACAGCGCCGCTCCGGTCCGCTCAACCGCCGCTCTGCAGCCACCAGCCCCAAGGGCTCAAACTCTATGCGCGCGGTCCTATGAAGGACCAGGAGCCATGTTTTAGCCCCCGACACGCGCCATGCACCCGGGGGCCCAAATTCTTTAGCCCCAGGGGCCTATTTGTACTCTTTTTTGGTTTTCTGGGGGTACCTGGGCCTTTTTCGCTCTACAGGGAGCATACGGGGGTCTTTTTCTGACTTCCATATACCGTCAGAAAGCTCTTTCCGAGCTCTTTCCGATGATGGAGGTTAGGATTTTTGGTTCCACTATTTCGATAGTGTTTTTTACTATTGAAGTCTGATATCTTTCTTTGCCTTCCGGGAGCCATATATGGCTCATCCGGACTCCTTTTTCGGCAAACGAGATATCGTCGGAAAGCTGGTTCAGTGTGCTATTCAGTGGCAGAGGTTATTTTTCTAGATTCTGCTCTAAGTTTTTACTCATCCATGTTTGGCAGTTTATGCCCTCTGGTGGAGTGCTTGGTTCTACAGGTCCGGGGATCTCTTCTTCTGAGTTCATAGCTCACTCTTATTTCTATCATATAAGCTTGCATGCTCTTTCTGATGCATTTTTGTTCTATAAACGCACTGAGATAAAGTGCCTTCTTCTTCTTTTTTGGGATCTTGTACACCTGGTTCGGTGGATGTACTCGCACTATGTTATAAAGTGCCATGGGGGGTTATGATGCATTTGCCGCTTTAGGCGCATCCACTTTTTTCAAGTGAGCGTACCTTCCACGACATTAGCCCATGTTGTGTGTCTGTGACACCGCCCTTTATCTTGTGTGTGTGCTTCTGTTGCACTGTTGGTGTTCCTGGTTCTTCTGCAGCTGTTTCTGGTACTGCATTTCAGTGTTCCTGTCACCTCTCCCAGTTCAACATTATGGGGGGGTTCACTTGTTGGTTCTATTGCTTCCTGGTTCGATTGATCAGCTCTTCAAACACTTGTCTTCTCTACCTGGTCATGCACTTCAGTGGGGGTTCCAGCAGTATCTTCTGACAAAATTTTCAGACATGCTTTAGAGATGCTTCTTGCTCTTTTCTTGTTCCTCTCTCTTGGACATCTTTTGCTTTATGTTTTGGGTACCTGATCAGGCCTTGTTGCCGGGACCCATCTTTCCTGCTTTCTGCAATAGTTTCCTAGGTTTTGCTTCTCCCTAAGCTTATCTTAAGAGGGGGTGTTAGAGTAATAGTCTATCGGGTTACTAATTTAAATCATTATGATCAAATTAGTAACTTACCTATTCACTCTAGTTTGCTTCAGCTAACCTTAGGCAGTTTCTATTTCTTTTTAGTTTCCCTTTTAGGGTTTCGGTATCCTTTATAAGGATTCACCGCTTTGTATTTCTAACCGAGATTGTAAATCATTTCATTGTTGAATATAGAAGCTTTATTTCTGTCAACATAGTTTTCAACTCTCTGGCCTTTTGGCCGCCATAGATCCTTCTATCTTTTGTCTTCATTCTTGTAGCAGTCTTTGCATGCAGGTGTTCTTGGGAAGATTTGCAGTTTAGCAAATCTAACACCTGCATGCAAAGACTGCTACAAGAATGAATACAGAAGATAGAAGGATCTATGGCGGCCAAAAGGCCAGAGAGTTGAAAACCATGTTGACAGAAATAAAGCTTCTATATTCAACAATGAAATGATTTACAATCTCGATATGAATTACAAAGCGGTGATTCCTTATAAAGGATACCGAAACCCTAAAAGGGAAACTTCTAAGAAAATAGAAACTGCCTAAGGTTAGCTGAAGCAAACTAGAGTGAATAGGTAAGTTACTAATTAGATCATAATGATTTAATTTAGTAACCTGATAGACTATTAAGAGTTGGGTCTCGATAGTGTAGGGGCTTAGTTGGGAAATGTGACTATTTTGTTTGAGGGGAATAGCTGGTTATCTTAACTCATCTTCTCTGGGGATTCAAATAAGTGGGGTTTCCTGCAAGTGTGCATTCACTTAACAAATAAACTTCAAAAGATAATGCAGAGTTAGAAATATTTCATCTACCTATAGTTATACTTAAACATTCAAAACATCAACAATGCTCTAACACACTACACTAAATACTGAAGAAATACAGAACCATCAGCTCATATTTAATCAATAGCGGAGGAAAAGGAGATCGTTAATCTACTTGAAGTATTAGAGCAAAGGACATAAAGAACACAAATCATAAAATAATATTAACCAGAGATCAGAATGCCAACAACTTCATTGATAGAACTCTTCCTTCTTCATTAACATATCTTCTAGCAAGAACTGGTGTGTGTTACAATGGTGGCCCCAAGGGAGCATTTAACTATTGAAAGCTTAGAAACTAAGGAGCATTGAGCTCTGCAACTAAGAACTGAGAAAACCAAATTGCTATTAGCTATGGACTGCAAAATCATCAATTGTGCCGACCTTTGGAATGAGGTCAGACTTAATATTTATACACATCACTTGACCTAAAACTTAACCTAACTTATTTTACACTTTACAATATAATACTATTTTTTGGTGGCTGGTACTACCTGCACCACGCTACAAAAAGACCTCGAGATAGGAAAGGTCTGATATGTCAGAAGAATAAGACAAGAAAAGAGGAGTGGAAGAATCAGCCTCGAGAAGAGAGCTGGGAGTAGAAAGAAGAAATCCAATCCCCTGGGGATCGAGGCTACATGCCTCATAAATGGGAAAGTGGTGCCCTATCTCTGATGCACCAGGTGTAACATTGAAGCGGCGCCTTGGGAAGTCCCATCTGTCAAAAACCTCTTGTTAAGTTGACATGCCTTGTTGTGGTTATCTACCTTCTGACAACCTTTATTAACTCCCTTGAAAGTGACTGATTGGCCTTGGGAACTAGGACATGGGTCACTTAAAGAATACAAAAATGTGGGATCCAGAATGCTAGGATCCAAGAACTTGCACTCTGAAAGAATGAATGAATACAATCGATACATGGTTGACGAGATTCTCTGGGCTCCAGAGAACTTTATTGCTCCTTATGATTTTTCCCAAGCCTCCAACACTTGGCCTATGCTTTCTTCATCTACATCTCTCATGTTGTCCCATTGACTGCAGACAGCTTCCAATGCTTCCTGAACATCTTTGGCCCCACTCCAAAATTCATCCACCATCTTGATGGCATCATGTCATCGGATCATTGTCTTAGACAATCTGGATAACCTACCCTCATCAAAATCTTCAGCAGGCAGATACAGGGACTCCATCCACTCATCGAACTTGTTGAGGATGTAATCCACTGGGGTACACATTCCGGTGGTGAAGGGATTGACTTGCGATACTCCATCGACGAATGCTTGAAACAAACCCAAGGGGTATTGGGCCGCTACCACTTTTTCTTTCAAGGCCTTAACCAGTTCCTTGCACACCTTAGTCCTGAGAACAAGTCTGGAGTAATGGCCCTAGAGGGAATCATATGATTCATATCCCAAAATCCCCACATATGTGGTGACTTCTTCTCCTATGTTGCGGATTTCTTCTAGCCTGACCTTCCATTTTTCATACTTTGCTAATTCTTGCTCCCATACGAGAGTGGAGCCCTTTGCCTAGTTAAGAAGAGAGTCAACCCGATAAAGGTCCAGGAGGGATGCCACTAGAAATTTTCTCATGGCGGTCACCTGCTTGGTGGCCCACCCATCCATAGCTTGTGCTTTCTTCTTCATGATTCGTAGAGAATCCATATCGCCCTGTGCAAGCGAAAATCCAGAGGAAGGGGTTTCAGGGTGGACCTCAGACAAAGGCTGTAAAAGTTCTACCAGAAGTGCGAGGAGATTGACATTTATCTCTCTTTCCTCCTTCAACTTCTGGCCTTGTTTGATGTACCTAGCCTCTATCGCCTTGGTGGCCTCTTTTAGTAAATCTAGTTCACCCTGTTTGTCTCTCCTCCCCAGTGCTACTTATTCTCGATCCTCTTGCTCTAATGTATCCTTCTCTCCTAGGATTTCCTTTTCTATGGGGGCCTCTTCTCTATCCTGAGCAACAATCTCCTCCACCGCATGACCTATACCTTTTTGGAGTTCCATGAGCTCCTCCACCAAGAAAGTGTCATCAAAATCATCATGCGAGGGAAAGGAGTCTGAAATATCTTCTAGTTCAGGAGAGTTTGAACTGACATCTACTGAGGGCACATCTGGCATACTGTGACTGGCAGTTGTGCTTGGTGTAGGAGTCACCTTCTTCTTCTTCTTCTTTCTCATCAGTGGAGCCCCGATGTCTAGAATACTAGTAGAATCTGCCTCAGGGAAAGTCTGTCTACTCATCATTGCTGCCAACAACGAGGATCTCGTCAGGTGAGCAGATGTCATTGGAGCCACAAGGAGGCTGAAGGATAGCTACATACTTATTTTTTGGCTGGCCAGCTTTGACGAATCCATTTGTTGATGTAGCTAAGCCATCAGAAGGGTGGGGACTTGTGGAGGCACTTTGGCTGGGGTGCCCTCTTTCTCTTTTCCTTTGCTTGTACTTGGTTCAGCGGCTGCAAAAGATGAAGAAGGTCTGGCACTGGCTGAAGAGGGAGTGGCCCATTTGATCATTGGCTTCTTTCAGGTGCTCTTAGGACACGCCCAGGAAAAATATTGGTGACTTGCTTCCAAAATGGGGTGACACACCCCTTCAATTGTTAGGTCCTAGGGGGTGGCCCAATCCACCGGAAGAAGATCTAGCTTGTCCAGCCCTTCTCCTTTATATGCTGGATCCTCTAGTAACCTATCATCTATAAATCCTTTTGGGAAAGTCTGAAGGTCAAGTGCTTTCATGAGCCCTTTGCTCATTCGTGAATGTTGTTGGGCCCGGAGATCAAAACTGTCTTGGCAGTCTACCCAAAAGTCTTCAATATCCACTTTGTGGGGCGGGGATGCCTGGGGGAGTGCTATGAAAATCTTGTCGAGAGGATCATAATTCTTCCAAGCGTGGTGGAATTCCACCAGTCCCAGGTTCTTCAATTCACTGTCTGCCTCTCTGGCTGCGATGAGGCTGCATGTATAATTCTCGCATGAGAATGGGAATGGCATATTGATGACCTTATTCAATGTGAAGAAAGCGTGCAGATCCACCATCTCCCAGCATAACTCTAAAAGTATAATTATATCCCCGCAATACCAAGGAAGAAGATGGGGCTTCTCATTGAAGTCGGTCACCCAAATGTAGGTGTGATGTTGAAATTGAATGAAATAGCGGTTGTAGGTGCTGACCAAAGTCATCACCACTTGTGATAGTCAGTACCTGAAATCCTAATTAAGTGTGAGAATGTTGTGGTAAATGAAAGAATCATTTACCCAACAAAAATTTGAGAAACTGAGTTCCCATTGCACTTGGGGATAATGATTCCATGGTGCCATTTGGCCTGACCTATTTCCAATCTCCCCAACTATTCCCAAACCTGGAAATGCTGACCTTTATTGCATTAGTGCCCATAGCATGTATGACGTCATGTAAAACTTGGAGCTCTAGACAACCCCCTTCAGCTGCTTGTCTATGTGATTGGATATGAGGGCCGCCCAGTTGAAAGTCTGACTACGAGTGGTGATGCAGTACAAAAAGTAATTCATCCATGCCAAGAAATCTTGGGCATGGGGCAATCCAAAGATCCTGTATAAAAATACAATGCTCGCCTGAATGGGCTCTTTGAACTCCCCGCGGGAATTTCCAACTTCATCCTCCTATAATCCCTCTTTGGAATTTTCAGCCAGTGGCTATTGATATGTTGCTGGGAAATAAGTTCAGTGCCCTCGAACTCCTGCAATGTCTGGAGTTGATTCTAGACAATGGATCCATTAAACTGAGGGATCCCCTACCCCGAGGCAAAAGTTGTTGCGTCCAATGTGACGATTGTTGTTGGGTACTATAGTGGCTGGGGATTCAGAAGTAGGACGGTCTGAGTTGGTGTGTTGTACAATGTTGTCAATTAGAGTATTAACTCTAGTGATTGCACTGAACAAGGAAATTTTATCGCTTTGATGATACCGGAGGCGGCGATCTAAGTGGCCAAATTGTCTCTAATGGCCCTTAGTTTGTAAATGGCTTGAATCAAGCCTTGCATTTCTGACCAAGGCCCAGGCCCTGCGTCCATTATCTCTTGAACTTTGGACTCTATCTTTGATCCCACAAGGGAACCATCCTTGTGATATTTGGAGGTCAAGGGCAGCTTTAGCAACAACCTTTTGGCCTTAGTTTTGGTGGCCGCTCGGGTGGAAGTGGTAGGCAGCTCCGGGCTAGAAGGAGGGGTGATTACTTAAGACATCTTCTATGAACTTACCCGCAACCTACAAGATCAGAGGACTATTAGAACATGATACATATAAAGAATATTAGAATTTTGGGGAAATCATCACCACCCTGCACCTATTCAACAAATGTTAGCATACATCAAAAGTCCCAGAATACTTGTAATAAATGTGAACAGGACTCCGGGGGAAATCTAACCAAATGACAAGGGAAAACACAGGACAAGGAATTACTTGAGACCCGAAGCCCAGATAATTTATCTGTTTTTGTGCCGACATGACCAGTAAGAAAATGTATTCGACTAGGTGGCAAGTGACATAAAGGTATTCATGGCGACAAGTGGGCTGACATAGGGTAAAATAAATGCCAGATGGGACATAGTTTGAATGCCCACTCATGGGGAATTAATCCCTCCATTAAGGTGATGAGATGAAGAGAGAGTTTCCATAGCTCAAACCAGCGAGGTGCCGAGTTCGAACCGTGGCGACTCCGTCTCAACGAGCTCGGTCTCATCGATTAAAATGCATGACAAAGTGCGAGGAACTCATGAGATTAGAAGGATATACAAGATATATACATACATAAAAATACAGAGGGTAGAGGGCCGAAATACATATACACAAAATATACAGGATTTACAAGCTCTTA
Source organism: Thuja plicata (assembly GCA_018584345.1). Classification (NCBI taxonomy): domain Eukaryota; kingdom Viridiplantae; phylum Streptophyta; class Pinopsida; order Cupressales; family Cupressaceae; genus Thuja; species Thuja plicata. The sequence goes on from MU227350.1 coordinate 266,563, forward strand.
CAAATTTATACAACTACGCATATATACACGAACCAAACTAAGATAATGTACATTATAAACATTAATCTACAACTGCGCAGAGGGAGGACAACCCTCTGGCAGAGCCAACCCACCAACGGGAGGCGAACCAAAAACAAAACATGAAATGGAAAACCAGTAGAACAAACAAAGACCAAAGAACAAAAGGGAACAACAAGGAAAACACAAAAATAATAAGAAACCAAAGAACCTACCTAGAAATCTGAAGAAGGGCAGGGAAAGAGCACACCAGAAGAACTCCTGTAACATGTTCTACCTTCAAATGAGCATGAACAGGTACCTTGAATCAACTGGTAATAACCCACTAAGCACAGAGTAATTCGTAGCTTAATTGTAGTTTAGTCGCCTAAGAATCACTCTAAATGCATAAGTGTTTTTAATCGTGGTAGCTGCAAAAGTGGCTTGTAATTTCTATTTATACCCAAGGTAAAAGCAAGTTACCCCTTTCGCAAACTCTGGAACAGGAAAACCTCCGAACTTCGGGCCCGGGGATTCCATGCAACCATACCTTCTTGCGAGAAGAAGACATCATGGCAGAGAATCCCAGAGTCCAGAATCTGGCTCTGGAAAGAACAACAAACTCTAGGACTAGGTCCTGGAAACACGAAAGAGAAGAGCAAAAAGAAAAGAAACCTCATGGGAAGGAAAACCCAGAGAAGAAAGAAAAGAAAAACAAAGACAAAGAAAACAAGGCAAGAGCCAAAAGAGAAAATAGGGGACCCAACATTTTGCACACAAAATGTAGGGATGGGTATGTAGGGCATAACAGATCCCACACCCTAAGTAACACATATTTGATGTGTCAATCTTGACAGTTTTTTATTTTGCAAGTGTGGATGATCAATTTTAAATCCCCTTCTATATACACCTTTTTAAATCTAAGTTTTTAAATCAACAACAAACCATGTAACGAAGCCATTGATTCTGCTATATTGTTTGTTCCCAGATGTAATGAGATAGACTTAGCAACAAGCACTTCACCAAGATGATTTCAGATGCATATCCCTGCCCCTGACTCACTAGGATTCCCCTTTGAAGCACCATAAAAATTAAGTTTCACAAAGTCTTGAGGAGGGAACTATTTGACTTTGCTTTGTGTATGTCAAACAAGCTACCTTGCAGGGGTAAGACAATGTGTTTCCAACTCTTAAAGATCTCATTGTCCCAATTGGTGAAGGGATATGAACCAAGCTGATGATGACTCTGGATATAAGCATTCACCACCTCTGAGACATATTTATCGATTACCTCTTGCACCATTAAAATTGGGGAAGAGACCTTACAAAAAATTATCTTGTTCCTTTCCCACCAAATAGACCAAAACCAAGGTATGAATTATGGACCAAATGCAGGCAAAGAGAGAACTTTTATATAGTATTGGACATGATTGAAATAAATCCCATAATGAAATCGGTAGAGGTGTAAAGAAACCCAACTTTAGCAATATAAAAATCTGACACTGTTGAGAGAAGGGGTATTGAATGAAGAGGTGGTCCACTTTTTCAAATTCCTCTTTACATAAGACACACTTTAAGGGGGCAACTATATGAAGCTTTACGAGTTTGTCACTTGTGTGAATCCTTTTTTTGAGAGCCAACCATGCAAAACTCCCCGCCTTTGGAAGAGTCATATCATTCCAAGAGAAAGAATAGGCCAATTGTGAATGACATTGGTTATCTCTAAATTCAAGAGCTTTGTAACCTTGTTTTATCAAGTATTGACCATCTTTTGAAGGAGCCCAAATGATCTTGTCAGGATTTTTTGACAAAAAGACTGATCTTAGCGTCAAGAGCTGAGATTAAAAAAAAAATTGCACCTCATTTATGTGAGTTTCTGCGAGATCCATATTACCTTACCTGATCACAACTCAACTGCATTGATATAATGAATAAGGTATGTGCCCCAGCTAGTGAGAAGTGTTGGGATGACAATCTGTAACTCGGGAATATCTTTAAAGGGGGATGACCATTTTTTTAAAGATAATTTTTATTAAATAATAATATTTATCTTACTTAATTTATCCTCCTCTTTATTTACTAACATGTTTATGTTTATGTTTATATTTATATACACACAATAAACACACACACACACACACACACACACACACACACACACACACACACACACACACACACACACAAACATATATTATTTATCTTACTTTAAGTTATCCTCTTCTTTATTTGCTATATTTTATAAGGATCTTACTAAAAATAGTTTTACTCTCTACCATTTATTACACATAAGAGGATTTATTTTCTATAATAAATTGATCAATAATATAACACATGTCCTTATGAAATTCAACTTTCACCCCTATTCCATTCTTATTACCTTTGTATAATCACATTAAATAAAATACGAAGTTGCATTTTTATGCTAATAAGAATCTATAGATAATTTGTGTTAGGTAAAAAGTGAAAAATGAAAGGATGGAAGAAGAGACTTATACTATAAATATAAATGAAAGGATGGAAGAAGAGATTTGGAATGATGAAAAATGAAAGAAAAGATTTATATATGTCTTGTAAATGAGGTTTCAATTTCCTATCAAAATGATCAATGGAATATGTTCCTTACATATGTAAAAACTATTTCATGTACATTGTATAAATGGATCAATAATAAGGGAAAACTACTCACCCCTATTCCATTCTTATTACCTTTGTATTGTCACATTGAATAAAATATGGAGTTGCATTTTTATGCTAATAAGAATCTATAGATAATTTGTGTTAGGTAAAAAGTGAAAAATGAAAGGATGGAAGAAGATACTTATACTATAAAAATGAAAGGATGGAAGAAGAGACTTAGAATTATGAAAAATGAAAGAAAGATTTATATATGTCTTGTAAATGAGGTTTCAGTTTCCTATCAAAATGATCAATGGAATATGATCCTTAAAAATGTAAAAAAATATTTCATGTACATTGTATTGTGTGCTAAAAATGTGTCACACTTCTATGAATCATTCCATCCAAGGTTGCTCAAGAATGAGGCCTCAAATATCGACTCATAGCTCTTTAGTCATGGAGTGCAAAGGTTTGTAATGGAGGCCCTCAGATTGACCTAGTTGTGCCCATGCAAGTACACCATAAAATAAGAGATTCAATGCATGAAAATGAAATCTATTCTATATGATAACAATGCATAAAGAAAATTAATCTAAATGATAACAATGCATGATTATTCTATGAAAGGAAATATGAATTTAATCTAGTATGAATCTAATCTACATGAATAGCCATGGATGCAAGAAGAAGACAAGAAGAGAGAAGTTGCAATATCCAAGCTTGAGTGCTCAAATTCTCCTCCAAAATTGCTCTCCAAACCCGCAGCATAACAATACCTAAAAATTTGAAATGAGAATGAGAATGAGAGGTTTCCTTTTATAGGAAAGTGAACGATGGAGATTAAGAGGCAAAAAGAAATGAGCAATGGTGGATATTAAATCTTGGTTGATCCATGTGCTCATTAAAGCAAAAAGCCCACCACTTAGAAAAAAGGGATTTTTATTTAATTTATTTCCTTTTTCATCAAAAGAAGAGTTTTAAGTGGGGATTTTTATTTATTTAATTAAAAGAGGGATTTTCTTTATAATTAAATAAATTAGAAGAATTTTATTTAATTAAATGCGAGGAATTTAATTTAATTAAATAAGATGAATTTTATTTAATTAAAAGGGAGATTAAATCTTTTAATTAAATAAAAATGA
>MU227350.1:275540-288330 GCA_018584345.1 Thuja plicata
CACCATGAAATGAGAGATTCAATGCATGAAAATAAAATCTATTCTATATGATAACAATGCATAAAAGGAAATTAATCTAAATGATAACAATGCATGATTATTCTATGAAAGGAAATATGAATTTAATTTAATATGAATCTAATCTACATGAATAGCGATGGATGCAAGAAGAAGAAGACAAGGAGAGAGAAGTTGCAATATCCAAGCTTGAGTGCTCAAATTCTCCTCCAAAATTGCTCTCCAAACCTGCAGCATAACAATATCTAAAAATTCTATATGAGAATGAGAAGGAGAGGTTTCCATTTATAGGAAAGTGAACGGTGAAGATTAAGAGGCAAAAAGAAATGAGCAATGGTGGAGATTAAATCTTGGTTGATCCATGTGCTCATTAAAGCAAAAAGCCCACCACTTAGAAAAAAAAGGATTTTTATTTAATTTATTTCCTTTTTCATCAAAAGAAGAGTTTTAAGTGGGGATTTTTATTTATTTAATTAAAAGAGGGGTTTTCTCTTCAAATTAAATAAATTAGAAGAATTTTATTTAATTAAATGAGAGGAATTTAATTTAATTAAATAAGATAAATTTTATTTAATTAAAAGGGAGATTAAATCTTTTAATTAAATAAAAATGATCAAACCTTAGGAAATATTGAAATAATTGAATTAATTATGATTTGATCAAGGAAATTGATTTGAAAAAAATGTTGCAAAACATTGATTCATGAATTTGATAAATTAATAAAATGATAAATGGGGCCCATAGTCTAGGCGGCCATTTTAGGGTGCGTACATGTATAAATAGAGAAAGTATTCTAAAACTAGATAATTATAGTATTTTTTTTTAAATTACGCTCTTTTTTATTGATATCTCTATGATTACTTCTATTTTTAATTTAATTTAATTATATTATAAATCTAAATATTTATAAAATAACTATTTGATTTTATCAATTATATTTTGATAAATAAAAAATATATTTTTTATATTTTTAAATATAAGGAAATCTCAAAAAAATAATTTTAACTAATCTCTAAATAAATTATAAAATTTAATATGTTAATTTTATAAAAATGATTAAAAAAAATTTTAAGCATATAAAACCTTTTCATGAGTGAATACAATAATATTGTCGAGAATTTATCTTTGAAGACAACTCTTTATAGGTGGTCAATGAATAAAAATACCTGAGTCTTGATTTTCACAATAAACTCAGTTGGGAAACATGCAGAGCAAAAAGGTTACAAGGTGGATGAAAAAAATTATACTCATTGCAAAATAGATATAGAAGTACTGAGTTGTGGGTTGTAAAACTAAGAAAACTCTTTTTGGGCTTCTAGTGGTTCCAGTTGTACTTTATGGCTATGAGGTTTGGGGCAGCAATACTTCAACAAATAAGTGGAAACAGATAGAGAGACTGCAAAAAATTTTAATCACAAATCGCCTTAAGATTAAATCTTTTATTCCATATGAGATTGTTTTAGCATAGGAAGGGGCTTTTCCTATTGAAGCGACAATTGTGTGCCGCTTGCTAGGCTATTTAAGAAGATTAGAGAACATGGAGCTGCATCGCTGCCGAAAAATGATAGTAGGAGAGAAATTAGACAGAAGAAAGAGCATGTGGATGAAACAAAACAAAAAGTGGTTGAATAAGTGGAATATTAAAATGAATGAGTGCCCAAGCACCAATGGGGGAATAAAAACATATTTTCAAGGCAAATTCAAGGAAAACATGTGGACTGGACATCTTGTGAGGAAAAAATAATACTACATCAAGCATTTTAATTCCACAAATGATCATACTCAAAAGAAATACATAGGAATGCAAATAAAATGGAAAGAAAAAATGTTAATTGCCCACATAAGAACTAGTTCACACTAGGTAAGATGTGAAACTGGGAGGTGGATGAAACCTAAAGAAGAGTGGGAAGACAAAAGATATTGTTAATGCACTCAAGATGTGGTGGAGACAGAATGACATTACATCATAGAGAGCTCAGCCTATAAGGATATTTTGACTTGGTGGTTAGCACCTTATTGGAGATTCATGACATGGCTTAATTGCCTCCCATGGGTTGGGTTAAATCTGGTGTTTGTATCGAGCATTGGCAGTTAGAACTTTCAGTGCAATGACAAATGATTCCAACAATTGGTATCAGAGCCTTGGGTCATGGGTTCGAGTCTCCCTTTAGTGGGTGTTGAAGGCTCAGTCGCTTGTTGACTTGGTGGTCAACACCTCCTTGGAGATTCATGACACAAGTTAACTACTATTGGAATAATGGAATGGTGTAACTGAGAGGGGAGGGGTGAATCAGTACCCTTAAAACGTTTTATCAATTATCCTTTAGTAATATGTTCTTGCATTACCGACCATATTGCTTTTCTACCTTATGCATGTAATATCAAATCATAAACTTAATTGCATGTAAACATTCATGAAAAATAGTTACACACGACACAAGAATTGGTAACACAGAAAACCCCTGTTAGAAGGTAAAAACTGCGGTGGGGATGAGACCCACAAAGCTTCACTATCTTCAGAATGGAAGGTGCTAGTTAAGACTACAAGTGTGACCACTTCTAATGATCTTACCCTATTAGGAGTAACATTTTAGACTGGTTAGGTCTACTCGGTTAAGAGATTTTAACAACAATGTTAAATGTGCACTCGGTTAAGAGATTTACAATAAGACAGTTAAGTCCACCTTCTTTAAGGATCTATTCTATTTGCTACAATTGTTAGAGAGTAGTAAAAAATACTTGTTGACCTGGTCGTATGCAATCCTAAATTTCTGATTACAAATCCTTTAAGTTCATAATGTATATATATATATCACCTATAGTGATTGATTAATACCTTTGTTCTGCTTGGTAGCCTTGAATCTTTTTCTTCATAACTGAATTCATCTTTTTATGTCCTTGTGCATGAAACTCTCTGTCTGATCCATAGATGTCTATTGCAGCTACAATCATCTTATTCTGATTGATTACTACATCTATTTATACAATGTATTGACCTAATTAGGTGTCACGCTTTACAATAAAAACTCTATGATCAAAGGTTTACAACTTGACCTTGTGGTGAACCCACAATAGTGGGTTACACTTTTTCAGAGGAAGAATTTTTTTCCTGAAATTTACAAAGCAGACAGATTTAGAAAGTACTTTCTATCGAAAGTCCTTGAATATGGCAATTTCACTCAATTAATTTTGATAGAAAGTAGTTTTGATCGAAAGTAGTTTCTATCGAAGCCCTCTGATTAGAGGCCATTTACAGAGGCTAACATAAATCTACAATTTTCATGGCTTCGGGGCTCAAGCGTGAGGCTCAAATGGAAGAATAGGGAGACGTTCTTTTGCATCGCACAAGTACTCTTAACGAGCTTTCTAATGAATATAGATTTGACAATTTTTGAATTAATTAGGTTGGTGTTTTTTGACGTGCATCGGATGTAGGTTTTTTTATCGAATATAAACCTCCAAGTTTGATGTTCAATGAAAAATAGTAGAAAAGAGAAATACTTTTTTGGAAAATAAGAGTGCCCTCCAACTTCAAGTCTACTTTCTATTGAAAAAAAATTGAATTTTGATAAATACACAACAAGTTATAAGCTATGCAGTCAAGGTATGTTAAAATTGCAGTTTACTCTACTTCAAACATTCATAAAATATGCAATAATCATGATAATGTCGTCAAACTAATTGCATGCCCTCTGTATGGATGTTAAAAAACCAAATTCGAAAGAAGCGCATTGATATCTATTTTAGAAAAAAAGTTATGCTCTATGAAGTCAATGCAACTTTTTCAAAAAAATGTTTTCAGTAACATAAAAGTTTTAGTGAGAGAAAAAAAAACCATTCAAATCAATTAAAAAAAAAAGAAAACTATATATTTAGAATCTAGATAGAAAATCCTAAAAGACTCTAGTTTACTTCATCTTCCTATTTCTAACGGTTTAATGACAATATGCATCCGAATCTGAAAGATTTTTTCAAAACATAGACTTCAATGTCCGTTTAGGCAAAAAAGTGTAACCCACTATTGTGTGATCACCCCTTGATCTCCTATTTTGCATGTTTACAATCAGTTAGACTGATTAAAACAATTACATATGCTTTAATTATTTCTCAAGAAATGGTTTTACAGCTAAGCATAAAGCTAATTATATAATTGAATTGTTTTATCTAGCATGTATCTCAGATCCACTTTTCTCAGAAATAAAATTCTCTCTCGGTAGATTGGTGCTCGGTCTAATCTATAGTTTGTGTTTGGTGATGTCTCTGAATTGTTTGTTGGTTTACTCTGTAAACTGTGTTCTCAGTTTACACTGTAAATTGTCTGTTGGTGATAGTTTGATTTCGGTGACCTTTGAGTTTGTCTGAATGCTGTCACTCGGTGATCATGTAACCCACAGTCCAAAATTATTTCCTTGTATACTAATGACAAATTATTATCCTTTAGGATTATCAATCTCCCCCTTTGGCATTAGTATCAAAAGTTGATATGTGCAAACTGAAATGTCCAGTATATACACCAAGTGTTTACCTTGTTAATAACTCCCCCTATGTGCATGCCTCGGTACGATGTATGTACATGTCTCTTCTTTGTGTATTTCCCTCTTTGGCCTTTGACATTTTATACATATATTTCCCCCTTTATAGATAATTTCCCCCCTTTTTTTGAAAATAATGACAAAGGTGTAATACTTACAACTTGTCAAGTATGCGGGCATGGGATTTTTGAATGTCTGCCATTATCTTCTCCCATTGCTCTTGGAGGTGTTCCAGGGTCATGTATTCCAATGTGAGTCTGGCGTGCATGTCATATATACTCTTGATAACAGACATCTCTGGGGTGGTAATCAATGCTTTTGCCGAAGTCATGTGTTTCAACAATGATGTGAGATTCAGGAGTAACATAGCTTGGAGCTCAGTTAACTCATCTCAGATTCTGCTTTCAGCCTTTTGTAGTTCTAGTCTCAACATTTTTGAATCTATAATCTTCTCATAATGCAATTGGAATGCATTTTCATTGGTTGTGAGACTTTGTACACTAGCCTTAATATCTTCATCTATCTTTGCTATCTTTTCACTATGCTCGGTAGTGAAATGCTCTATTGTGCACAACTTTTGAACTAGTTTAACTACTTCTGATAGTATTGGTTCCATTGTAGTTACTAATTCACAAAGTTTTACCTTATTTTGTGCCACTTTTTGGCTGATCTTCTTGGTTAACTTGTATTGACACTTCTCCTCAGCACATTCCTCATTGAATTTGTTTGCATCTACATTCTGTGTAATGGCATCGGTGAGTACTGCTAATTGATCAATTATTGCAACACTTTGATCAATTTTCATGTTAGGTACTATCTACAATAGTATTTCTTTAGTGGTATCCAAGACTTGTGAGTTATTGTGCTCCTTCTCGAGCTTGTCCTGTATAGCCTTCCTCTTGCAAAGTTCAGCATACTTGGTCAGGGACTCATGATCCAGTGTTCTAGGATCACAGTTGGGTATGTCAATGATTTCATTGATTGTGACCGGTGCTTTGATTTTCTTCTTCTTCTTCTTTGAAATAGTGCTAGAAGCAGGGGAATGTAGAACTATTGCAAGTTCCTTCTCTGTCTCTTTTGCTTTAGGTGATTGTGTGGGAGGTGTTGCACCTTTTGTATGCTGCTCGGTATTGACCTGTTCATTGGTAGTAGATGTCTCTACATCAACCTTATCTATATCTACAACTTTTTTTGCCTCTTCGATTTCCTTGGCATCACTTTGTTTATCCTCTCCACTTGTTTCTTTCTTCTCCTCATTTGTATATGTCTTCTTCCCTTGTTCATCACCTGTGTCTATTGGTATGTTTGCATCAGGCTCAAGTGACTTTTCCTTCTCTTTAGTAATTATATTGATAACTTGTATCAATAGAGGTATGTGACCTGGTACATTTACTTGTACAACATCTGTTGTATCTGTTTCCTTTGCTTGCTCAGTGGCATCATTTACATCATCATCCTTCTTGGGCTCATCGTCAGAATCAATATTAGTTACATCTTTGATTGTGATCTCTGTTGTATCCCCTAATGATTGTAAAATATGAGGTATGTCATCCATAGCCTTACTTGCTTGTGTTGTCAGATCTACTGGATTGACATCCTCGGTGTCATTAATGAAGATATGTTATGGGCTCGGTGTGGCCTCTTTCTCTTCATAGTGAGCTTTCTGGGTAAGAGCCAGTACCTTCTTGGGGGCATTTAAGATTTCATTCCAAGTCTCATTGCTTTCTTTATCAAGCTCTTGTAATCGACCCTCTAGTACTTTGTATGCTTTCATTTTAGCTGAAAATTTATTTGAATGCTCTTTCATTGTTTCATTAATCTCTTCAATTGTTGACTCGGGTGGCATGAGTGTGACTAGGGATATTTGCCTTATCTGTTTCTCTGTATGCAGTGCATAAGTCCACCTTGCTGATATTATGTAATTAAGCTCTTGTGGCATTTGCTTGTTGAATTGTATTGGTACATACTTGTATGCAACCATTGCCTTGATTATGGCTTATTCTATCTTAGTCTGATCTCCGAGAGACAAGGTTAGCTATTGTCTAATCTTTTGGTGTGATATGCTCCCGGTGTTGATGATTGACTCAACAACTTCATCAACTGTATGAGGAACTTTGATTTTTTCATCTTGGAGTACTTGTTCTTTCTCATCATGTTCAATATCTTCCTTGTCTTATTTTCCTTTGGTATATCTCCTCTTTGCCTTGGTGTTGATTACTCGGTTTGAGGCTTTCTCTTTTGATAATTCCTTACTATACCTTTCTTTACTGACGGTGAGTCTGCATCTTTTGTAGTTTTTCTTCTGGTCCTTGATGCAGCTATCACATTTGCAACCTTTGCCTTCTTCGTTGGTGGTGCATCTGACTCAGTAGACTCGGAGTCACTCAATTTTTCATATTCACCGATGGGTGACTGTCCCTTGGTGACATCTGTTCTGATGCTTCATCATTTACTGATAGTTTCTTTTCAAGTGTTTTCACCATTATTGTTTTCTTCCTGTCAATTTTCTTTGCTACTAAGCCTGTCTTGATTCTAGACTTGGCTTCTTCATATGTTCCAAATCTGCTCAATGATTTATCCACTACTTCATTTAGCAAGGCTTCAATATCCTCTATAGCTTGATCAATGTTGATCTCATAATCCAGTGGTGGTAACCATGTTGTTCTCGATACAACTGGTTTGATTAGAGTGGTGTCGGTATCCACTATGAAACATATATAATCTTTATATTGTTCCACTAGTTGTGCAGGGATCATCATTCTCTTTTGCATTCTGTCCTTGAAGGTAGTGAAGTATTCATCCATTATTGATGTGAAATTATCCCCTAGTGACTTAATGAATTCACTAATTTTTGTAGTTATTGGTCGGGTTGTGTCCCAATTGACATTACCGACAGGGGAAGAAATTATGAAAGTAGAAAAATGTGCACATGAGGAGTGAATCGAACTTACATGAATTAGATCTGGCTGACCTGATTGTCCTCATGTTCTCCTCTAGTTTCTTCAGTAGTAGCTCGGATAAGTCCAGTCGTAGTCCTTTCTTCACAATCTTATAAGCAGTGTCAACTTCTCTGCAAGCTATATTGTTCAATCTACTAGCTTGGTATATTTTGTACCCAAGTACACATGCACCGAACTTCATTTATGGGTTGGTGATTGAATTAACTTTTAAATCTCTATCGTCCCATACTGCACCTTTTAATTTTTCAATCTCAGGGTGAGAAGGATGTTTTAGGGCTTTGGCCTTGTTGGTTACCAGATAACTGGTTGCTACGTGAATCACATCCTTAGTGATTGGTTTTTGTTCATCCAACCACATTTTTCTGTCATGTACTCGGCTGCGTACTATCTGAATCCACTGGGTCTTGAACTCTTTTAGGAACATTAGGGCATTTTTTAATCCTTTCACCTCAATGTTTTTATGTTCATCTTTTAGGTTTTCATATGTGCAAAGCTTCTTGTAAGCCTCTTCAACCTCAAGATCTCTGATCTCTGCAACTTTGCAATGGATATATGCTCGAACGTCTTCAACTAGAAAAACCCTACGAGGTATACTTGAGAATGCTCCTTGGTCGTCATGCTGTGAAGCAACCTCAGGGAAAAATTTATACTTGGGCTCTTCAGTGGTAGAGTTCTTGATCAGGTTGACCTTCTTGTCCTTCACATTCTTGATCTTTGTGACTCATGATGTGGTTACCATTTTTTTGAAATTAGGTCTTCTTGTGAAAAAAATAGTGAGCTTGGTGAGTCCAGATGCTCACATGATCTTTGTTGTAAATGTTGAAATCTGTTCATAATCACCTTTGAATCTGTTGTTAATCAATCTGCAAACTTGTCACTTTTGGTCGCTCCTCTTCGCTCTATTGTTTTCTCATTTTCGCTTTGTGAGTGAATGAGCCCTTCGATGCCCTATTTATAGAAAATAACCTAAGTGGCGCATTAAATGCTTTAGCTACCACTCGGTAACAATGACACTTAGGCATTATACCAACTTCATTCTCGGTGATAATACAACGCTCAGGGTAAGTAACAACTTAGTTGCACTTTTCACATTTTCACCGACGGTGCTTGGTATGTAGCGAAGACTTGAATGTCTTTTACATGATTATTGACGATGCTCAGTTTACGTTAATAACTTGGTTGTTTTTCATATGTACACCGACGATGTTTGGTATGTATTGAATGACGAGATTGATTCACAAATTCATAACAAGTAATACCATAGTGCATCTCCATTCATGCTAATTTGGCATATTATCAATGAATGTTGGAACTAATGTAAAATATAGCTTTGTAGAGTGTAGTTCCATACTTGTTTTACTTAGGTGGGGGTGCTGATATCACCAAATCCATTGGATGAGGTGTCACCAATTGTGGTGCTTGGTACAACATCATATTTTCTTAAAACTTTCCTCCACATTTGATTTCTCATTCTCCTAATATATTTAATAATGTTCCCATTAGCAAAAGTGCTCGACTCTGTCACTCGGTCTCTACGGTCCTTGCTTAGGTGACCGACCTTATGACAGTGTAAGCATGCCATTCCGGAGTTAGTCCAATTCCTAGACCTTCTTATCCATTTCCTCATGTAGTTTGCAGCTACGTGTCCATATCTACCACATGTTGTGCAATTTACCCATGTGTTGTAATCCCAAACATATGAGTTACTGACTCTTCTCAGTTGATAAGCATTTTCTTATTCTTTGGGTTTCCATGCTTGCTTTTTCTTTTTCCTGCATTTATGAGATGTGTAGCCATGCATTTTGCAAGTAGAGCAATATATTTCCATGTAGGATTCCTTCTTTGGTTTGTTCACCTTAGATCTGCATTCATGTGCTTTGTGTCCATGCTTGTTATAGTTATAACAATTACCTATGAATGTAGAAGTGGATTTAGGAATACCTTTAGCTTTTCTCCTGCAAACATTTAAAGTGTGGCCTGGTTTTCCACAGTGATTGCATGACTGCTTCTTTGTTCTTGGATTTGTGTAGACATGTTTCTGACCAGCTTGGTTTGATGGTTGTCCATGCTCGGTATACCCTAAACTGGTATTGTTGTTGAGTCATCTTTGTCCATTCAGAAAATCATCCATTCTTTTTATACTTTCTTCAGCTTTCATGATCATATCATTATGTTGTTGCTAAATCCTTACTTCATGCTTTAGTTTTTCATTTTCTTCTCTTAGTTCACCAATAGCTTCCAATTTCCCATTGAGTTCTATGTTCACTCGGTTGGCCTCATGAATCATAAGAACTATTTGATTGGTGATCTCATGATGACGTTCAGTAAGTCTCTGTATTTCAGTTTCTCTTTCTTGCAACTTCTTAGTGATCTTCCTCCTGTCATCAATAGCTAATGTTCTTTCTTGTTCAGCTTGTCTAGCATTATTCATAACATTAATCATCCTTACCATTTGTGTCTATTGACTGATCTGTAGTACCTTTACTTGTTCTGTCAGATGTTGATTGATTTCAATAAGACTTGTAATGCTTCCCTGAGATGTGTTTAATGTATTGCTAGATGTAGATCTCGATGACTCAAACAAATCATGTATCTCTTCTTCATGATAGTCATTTTCATTGTAGCGAGATGCCATAACTTTTCTTTCATCCAGTAGCTCTCTCATCTTGATTCTTGCTTCTCTGTGTTGCTCATAGAAGATCTGTATCTGCAACTTCTGATTTTCAATATTCTTATCAAGCTTATACCTTTCCATTGTATGATCTTTACTCTCAAGTGATTTAAACTTTTCCAAATAGGAGATCTAGCTTTGATACCAATTGTTGGAATAATGGAATGGTGTGTACTGAGAGGGGAGGGGTAAATAAGTACCCTTAAAATTTTTTATCAATTATCCTTTAGTAATATGTTCTTGCATTACCGACCATATTGCATTTCTACCTTATGCATGTAATATCAAATCACAAACTTATTTGTATGTAAACATTCATGAAAAGTAGTTACACATGACACAAGAATTGGTAACGCAGAAAATCCCTGTTAGAAGGTAAAAACTGCGGTGGGGATGAGACCCACAAAGCTTCACTATCTGCAGAATGGAAGGTGTCGGTTAAGGATACAAGTGTGATCACTTCTGATGATCTTACATTGTTAGGAGTAACATTTTAGACTAGTTAGGTCTACTCGGTTAAGATATTTTAACAACACTATTAAGTGTGCTCTCGGTTAAGAGATTTACAATAAGACTGTTAAGTCCACCTTCTTAAAGGATTTCTTCTATTTGCTACAATTGTTAGAGAGTAGTAAAAAATACTTGTTGACCTGATAGTATGCAATCCTAAATTGTTGATTACAAATCCTTTAAGTTCACTATATATATATATATATATAACGATTAATTAATACCTCTATTTTGCTCGGTAGCCTTGAATCTTGTTCTTCATAACTGATTCATCTTTTTCTGTCCTTGTGCATGAAACTCTCTGTCTGATCCATAGATGTCTGCTGCGGCTACAATCATCTTATTCTGATTGATTACTTCATCTATTTATACAATGTATTGACCTAATTAGGTTTCACGCTTTACAATAAAAACTCTATGATCAAAGGTTTACAACTTGACCTTGATCTCCTAGTTTGCATGTTTACAATCAATTATATTGATTAAAACAATTACATATGCTTTACTTGTTCCTCAAGAAATGGTTTTACAGCTAAGCATAAAGCTAATTATTAAACTGAAGTGTTTTATCTGACGTGTATCTCAGATCCACTTTTCTCAAAAATAAAACTGTCTCTCGATAGACTGGTGCTCGGTCTGCTTTGTAGTCTATGCTTGGTGATGTATCTGAACTGTCTATCAGTTTACTTTGTAAACTATGTTATCAATTTACACTGTAAACTGTCTGTCGATGATAGTCTAATTTCGGTGACCTTTGTGTTTGTCTGAGTGCTGTCACTCAGTAATCATATAACCGACAGTCCAAAAATTGTTTCCTTGTATACTAATGACAAATTATTATCTTTTAGGATTATCAGAATACCTCCCTTGGGTTGGGTTAAATCTGATGTTTGTATCGAGCAATGACAATTTGAGCTTTTGGTACAATGACAAATGATTCCAACAGGATATTCAAACCAATTACATTGAAACACTAAATACGAACACCTTGAGCATGTTATTTGAAGAAAAAAGGATTATAAAGGTTACACAAGGATAAAGAAAACTCGTAGTGGACCTTCTTGTTTTGTTTAGGGCTCGTTTGGTTCTAGGTATTGAGTACGAATTGGCATACCCACATGCTGGTATTGTCGAATCCAGTGTTTGGTTCCAAAATGAAAAATAGGAATAGGGTTATGCGAATTCTAATTTTGGGCCTTTTTGAGCATTCCACAATTCCCCCTCAGGACCTGGAATTAGAATTGAAAATTGGAATTGGAACAAAAGGGAATGATTTGGGGCTATCTCAATTCCCATTTGTCGGGCTTTGTTTTTGCATCTTTTTTTTTTTCATCTATTTTTGCAGCTGTGTGAGAGAAGTGCCACTGTCGCTACCACTGCGTGAGAGAATTGTCGTTGCCGCTGCCGCTACGTGATAGAAGTGCTAAATCATTGCAAACTTTGGGAGCTGATTCACACATTGGGAGCAAACGTTGGGAGCTGATTCAAACGTCTGGATATCCCAGTTCATGAAGTTTCCCTAGTTCACTATAGTCGGATATCCCAGTTCCTGTTGATCAAAGGCATAACCCACCGGGGAGAGGTAATGTTTCTTGCTTGGTTTTAACAGTGATTTGCTTGGTTTTGACAATGATTTAGGCAACATTCATGAGATAATTCTTTTCCCTGTTTATGTTCATAGAAACATTTCGATATACAAATGGAGAAATGTCATCAGGTTTAATTGACTTACCGCATAGTATTTGATCTTGTTCATAAGAACTTTGATAGCATCCCTTCGCAATGTTATCGTCATTGTTGAGCTTCTATGCTCTGTGTTCACTCTGATCTTAAACTGTGTTGTAGTACGTGTTTTTCTTAAACTCGGGACTAAAAATAGTTGCTTGCATATTTGATTTGGTCTCTGGTAAATTTTGCTGGTATTATATTTGACTGCCCAATTTAAAGAGATGCAAAAGAAAACCCCAATCAAACAGTGCAGCTCCTTCTCCTGTTCCATAGCTTACATCATGCTGTGATGCAAAATGAATGGTGACTTTTTTGTTTGTTCATTAGGGTTTGCAATTGTGAATTACAACCATTGAATATACTGCAACTGT
>MU227350.1:300796-315175 GCA_018584345.1 Thuja plicata
AAAAATTACAGAAAAAAAATATTAAAAACATTGAAATATTAATCTTACTCACAAAAATGCAAAAAAAAAATCCAATTCCAATTCTAGTTGTGTGGAACCAAACGCAGAATTGGCATCTTCTCAGTCGCCTTCCAGGTGAACCAAACAGGACAAGCCCATACTCTAGAATTCGTTTTGAGTATAGTACAATTCTAGAATAGAAGGCAATTCCAGCATGCACAAATTTCGCCAACCAAACAAGCCCGTTTGGTTGAGGGGTGGAATTGGAATTGAACGGAAATTGGTATTTCCGAAGTCCCAAAATGTTCAATTCCCTGTTTGGTTCCAAAATTAAAAATTGGAATAGGGTTATGCAAATTCTAATTTTGTGTCATTTTGAGCATTCCACAATTCCTTCTCAGACCTGTTATTGGAATTGAAAATTGGAATTGGAATTGAAAGTATTATTTTGGGAAGGAAAATTCATTCCCATTTTTGTTTCAATAATGTATATTATATTGCTATATATATATATATATATATACACACACACACAAGTGTATATACACACACGTATATATACACATATGTGTATATATATACACAAATGTATGTATATATGTCTATATATGTGTATACACATATGCGTGTATATGTGTATATACATACATGTATGTGTGTGTATATATATACACATGTGTATGTGTATATATACACATATGTCTGTATAAATGCGCATGTGTATATACACATATCATGTGTGTATATATGTGTATGTGTATGTGTATATATACACATGAATGTGTATGTGTATATACACACACATATATGTGTGTATATACACATGTGTGTATATACACATGTGTATATATATACACACGTGTATATATGCGTACATGTGTGTATATATATACATGTGTGTATATATGTGTGTATGTGTATATATATGTGTGTATACATATATACACATGTATGTATACACACACATGAGTGTGTATATACACACATATATGTGTGTATATACACACACGTGTGTGTGTATGTGTATGTGTGCAAAAACAAAGTTCCAATTCCAATTCCAATTTTGTGGAACCAAACGCAGAATCTGCATCTTCTCAGTCATCTTCCAGGTGAACCAAACAGGTTAGTCTAATTCTAGAATTCATTTTGAGAATAGCCCAATTGCCAGAATGGATTCAATTCCAGAATAGGCAATTCCAGCATGCACAAATTCCACGAAACAAACGGGCCCTTAGTGGCTATGCGTAGGATCCATAAACTGTTTGGCCTCTAGACTTATTAAAAGTTACCTGGACGTACTTCGAAAATAAAAATTGGACCGACCTTAGGCCCCGTTTGTTTGGGGAATTGGAATTTGACTCAAAACCTGATTATCACAAAATCAGGTTTTGAAATTCTGGTTTTGCATCTTCGGGTTTTAATTTGGACCGTTTGGTTGACTCGGAAGATGGAATAGTCAATCCATCTTCTGCGTTTGGTTGCCAAGTTCGAAATTAGAATCGGAATACCCAAATCCGTTCTAAATCTCATATGAATACCCAAATCCCTTATGAATCTCATAGTCGGTACCTGACAAAGGATGTTGGAAATGGGTGTCCGTAATTGTGGATCATGCGATCAATACACCTCGAGAACATATATGCCAAATATTTTGCGTGCATTTTCTGTCATTTTGTCTGTGGCTTGGTATCATGAGAGACTTCAATGACCGTGTTTCACTGAGGAATGTCTCTGTGTTATTCTGTAGAATGAATTAGCATGTGGAATCTTATGTTCATCGGCGTAGCATAGCCTGTCAGACATCACTTAATCTCACCTTCCGATGGTTGTGGTTTGGCCGATGACTTCTCTATCGGGAGAACATTTTAATTCCCTGCCAATGATGCTTTTCATCTATTTTGTAGACCTTCAGGTATAATCAGCAACTCGTCAAGCTCTGAGCATTCACGTAGGACTAATCAAACAATAGGTGGTGCTGCTTTATGCCTTTCCTGCTACTGGTAATACTCTTGAAATTGGTACTACTCCTGTCGGCAAAGATCCGAGAGAGAATAGCATCGATCAAGCGGTGATCGCACACAAGTCACTTGAAAAGCCATAACCATAGTAGTAGGTAGTTCGGCCCAAACCCAGGTGTTCCAGCCGATGTTTTGACAGCGATAAAGACAACCCTGCATAGAGATACAACTATACCAAGGGTCGCTCTCCTTCAAAGGGCACGGTGGGAGAATGGGGACAATCACACATAGATCAAGGTAAAATCTGGTATGAGGAATCAGATTGAGATTACCGAACATCATTCCTACTATTCTGGATTGCCATGGCATGCACAGTAACGACATGTATTATATCCCAATCCCCAATTTACGGACTTGACAAATTTATAAAATGAGGTTAACAAAAACATAAAACCAGGTTTTGAAATCATATTCCACCTATTTGGGTGGAAGATGGAAACCCTGATTTTTGCCCAAAATTGGAAGATGGAAACTATATTCAGGTTATTGTTTTAACGCACCAAACGGCAGATTTGAACCCAAATCCTGGTTTTGGGCATCAAATTCCAATTCCACACCTCATCTTCCAGCAAACAAACGGGGCCTTATGGAAGTCCAATTTTTTTTTCTGTTCTGTATAGAAACGCATCGACATTGGCATAGGGCTGAAAAAAGTAGTTGGTTGTAGTACTGGGTTCAAATCTTAGCATAGGGCAGCTACGATATCCGTTACTAACAGAAGTTGAAGTTGAAATTTGTATGATTTCATTTGGATGCGTCTTTACAGAATTTGGAAGTCGGAACTTGTTTGAAGGAGTAGGCTGAACCAACAAATCGCACAAAGAGTGTAGAATTTACAAGGTTTCCAACAACTATCTTTCTGTAAAACCCAAAAGAAGAAATCACAAGAACATCCTTCTCCACGGTCCCGCTACTGCTACTGCTACCGCTACGGCTCCGGCTCCCTTCCCCGCTACCCGAAAGAGAAAGGAAAAAAATCTAAATACAATTGTGATTATAGTAAGGCATATGCTAAAGACTGAGGGCAGAATGGCGGAAGAGAGCGCCAAGGATGGGAATGAAGAAGCAGCTGCATCAGAGCAGGACGGCCTCTCTGCTCACTCCCCCTTTCAGCCTCCACGTTCTTCTGCATCTTCACTTCCCAAGGTATTTTCCAAATAATCCCGATTTTATTCGAACTTGAATGCTAAATAAAATGGGAGGAGCTTAAACGGTAAATCATAATTGCTAAATTTTGAAACTGATTGGCCCATCCAATTATTGTTTCAAGGTACCCAAGGACTACTGAAAAGTGTATGTTACAGACCTCAATCTTTTCCTTACCTTGCCTCATGTTGTTTCTTTCCTATTCAATTATTCTTCCCAAGAATTTGAGCTACTTTAAGGTTTTCCGTGTTGACCTTAAGTTATCTCACGGTTCATTTTGGCCAAAAGGATATCTCTCAGTTGTAGAAAAGTTTGCCATGCAAATCACTTTGGCCAAAGAGATTTCGCTTGGCCGAAATATCATCTAGCAGAACGTTACTCCGCCAGTAGTATGGCTGAAGAGATTTCTGTTGGTCAAAATAGCATTACCCTGGTCAATTTGGCTGAAGATATTTCTCTTGGTCCTTGTAGCACGTAAGCCTAAGGTTACTCTGTATGTTTCTTTAGCTAAAGAGATTTGTCTAAGCCCAGGAATATCTAGGATGAGAGTTTTACGTAACTTGGGCAAAGAGGTACTTCTTGATAGTAATACATACAAGTTGAAGGTTACAATGCAAGAACAACTTACCAATTAAAAGAAAATAATAATCCTGAGTTCAATTTCAATTTTCTGATCAAATCTATTCTTTCTTTTGAAGTTTTGAATTTTTTGTGTTTACTCTTTGGGGCAGGAACTGCCCCAAGTAGAGCTGGAACTAAGATTGCTGGAAGCTCTGGAGATTTACCACCCTGTCAAATTACAAGGTTGCCCTCATTTCAATCCCTACCATTATTTTCTTCACATGAATCAAATTGTTCCCTTTTCGGCTTTTTATGAAAATAGTGATCGTAAACTGAAAAGCATTGGCATGGCATGGATGATGTGTTATTCTGATGTACAGTTTAACTCATAATTTTGTATGCACTTATCTAGTTTTGCTTGGTGAGGCCAACATTAATGCAGTGTGGGCTATGTTTGGACCACATTCTTAAATATTTATAAGTGTGTCTCACATTTGAATGTGGCCTATAATTGTTATGCTACAACTAAATCACATGTCTACTGGAGTAACAGACTACCTTATTTTGCTGGACAGATTTGGGAATTGGGTCATACTTTTTGAGTGTCTCCCATTACCATTACACCAAAACCTTTTAAAATTTAAACGACAACAACGGGATGTATATGGGACAATTCATTGCTTCCAAGGACAAAAAGAGCTTAAAATTACTAATGTCAAGAAGACAAAGCTCCACATATTTTGGACGGAAACTAGAGATAACTATGAAGTATGAAGTGCTATTGATATGCAGAAAAACATCATAGATGAGCTGTGTTATACTATCAAGAAATTGAATGACAAAAATGAGGTATTACCAAGATTCTTTTGTCGAACTTTGGCAGATCATCAAAAGTTTGTAGAGAACTTCAAATTTTAGTTAGCAAAATTCAAATTTGGAAAGTATAAAATTAGTAGAAAAGCTATAAATGCGAATCATCATAGATGAGTTGTGTCATACCGAGGAACTGAATTATAAAATGATGCATTGCCGAGATTCTCTAGTTGAACTTTGTTTAGGTCATCAAAAGCTTGTGGATAACTTCAAATCCTAGCAAAAGTCAAATTTGAGAAGCATAAAATTAATAGCAAAGCTACACATGCAATTAGCTGACAGTGAGGCACCTAGGGTAAGAATTGAGATGATGCCTTAGAATTGCTTTGGAAGTAGTAAAAGGAGATCATTTTGTCAAGAGGAGAAAGAATTGGGTGCTGAACTTTGGTTCGTGAAGTTAAACTTGAGAAGCTAGAGTATATGTTATGGAGTTGAGAGGCAAATTGGAGTTACGGCTGGAAGGATTGCAATATACTTATGGGTATAAAGTGAAACTCAGATCTACCACGAGGAAGATTGATGTTTTCAAAATGAACTTAAATCTTGCACGAATTCAAGTACAAATATTCTACAAAAGGCAGCTGAGTAAATCCATTTTCACACAAACAGAGGGAAATTCTAGCACATTCAGGCTTGGATCTCTTTGTGATCTGCTTGTATGTGGTTTCTTTGTTGTTGCCGATTCCTAAAGCAACTCGAGCTGCCAATTTGCACCATGTATATTATAAAGCAGTTTGTGATCTGAAGGGAGCTACATTTTTGGTGATAATATGAAGTTTTAAATGGATTACCGAGTCTTCTGTGAATTTATGTCTTCTTTTGTCTTTCATTCAATGTTTTATTACTGAAACCAAATCAAACTCAGTGGGAGGTGATTTAAGATTGACAGGGTCAGGTTTGAGTACAGTTGTATTTTGTAAATATAAATTAGAAATTTAAAGCCAAGACTGAAAGTTATTCTGTTTGTATAAGATTTGTACTATATCAAAACACGTGAAATTCAGAGTAAATATTGTAAATTCTCTTTGTTATCCATTTTTAAACAACATTTTGAAATACCCCGACTAGACTAACAAAGTAGAAATTTAATCGTCAAGTCAAAACATTTTTTAAATCAGAACATTTCCTTTGCCAAGGGTTTAAACCTGTACATATAGTATTGCTGTCCATAACTGAGAAATAACTACAAAAACCCAGATGAGCCGTTGTTTCTCAATTCATATGGCTAGATATGTGTTGGTGTTTCCTACTGATTCCTAGATGTTCTCTAATAATAGTCATATCTTATAATTAAGCGTGTCAGGAGATTGGCCAACAAACAGGGATACAGCTCCCTCTGCACAATATGCTCTTCAAAATCCAGGGGGGTCTGCCTTTTAACAGTGTTCAAGATGGGGAACAAATTTTAACTTGATACTGTTATAGGAGATAAGTCTCATAAATTATGACAAGGATTCAATGTAACACAAAATAGGCTAAATTTCTTGTAAACTCTAAAATCCAAGCATGAGAACATAAACTATTTAAGAATAACTTAGACATTTTTCAGGATTTGACATTTTGAGAATTGGTGCTGGGTTTTAAGTGAAACTTAGTTTCCAGGTTGGTGCCTTTATAGGGTTACAGAGCCACTTAATCACATAATGTCTCCTAAGAACAAATCTAACACATTTCAATGGATAATTAACACTGTTGACTTGCAATAAAATATCCTATGTATGACATTCACTCTAACTCTTCTCAATAATCCCTATGGAACACAACATTCCAGTATTTCATAAAAGCACATTAATCTATTACTTGAATAGAAGCAATTAACAAAACATTCATTGCACAAAGGTGCAAAGATGAGCTCAACGATCATTGATTGTTTTAATCATGAGAGATTGTAGCATTACACATTGGAGACAATTACAACTGAAGCATGTTATTCATATATTTGCAATTGAAACACATTATCATTACAAAAAATCTCATTTACAGACTACTTTCTGTATAGCCTAAGAAAAAATTTGACCACATTAAACTCAAGCTTGCCCAAATCACAATTTCCCAGAATCTTTTCCAATGAGGGTCAAATCCCCTTTTATAGAACAAGGTGAGCATGCAGGCTCATGAGCCTAATCACATGACTCACGTGTCTCATTTTACAATTGACAACTGGCACATCTCTTATTGGAACAGAACAGGAATTAAAGTCCATCAAGAAACTATATTCCTTTTCATAGCTTGAGCCAAAGGTATTTGAGGCCGCCGAGAAGCTCATACTTGAAGTTGAGAAGGCTGGAGGAGACAAAAAATTGAAAGTGAAGATCTGACGATGCTTCAAAATGCTGGTGTAGACCAAAACTACTGTTTTGCCATGTCACTGCTACAATTAGGCTGCTGATTTGGCAATTTGATGACTGATTCAAATCCTGATTGGCACCCATTCATTGTATTTCTCCATCCAGGCAGCATAAATTTTCTCTGAAGGCCTTTGAAAAGCTAGCACTTTTGCAATTTTTTTCTGAATGTGCATTGTACTTAGCATCCAAGATTACTTTGGCTTCCTTATTGAAATTGTGTAGATTAAATTCCAATCCTATAAGTTTATCCACTTTATTGTTTTGCAATGCTAAGTCTGGTTCTCTACTAGCATAAATGAATGAACTCAAAGAAGGGATAATAGTGCCAAATTCACTTTTCCATTGGTTGAATGGTTTAACGATCCCATTATTGTCCAATATCTTGCACACAGTCTTCTCCTCCAGAGTCTCTATCAACTTCATCTTATTCCTCAGCTCTTGCTCGAGTCTGCCGTGGGAGGTAGGGATTTACCCTAGCAAATCAATAACCTCATTTGTGGCTGCTTACCCTTTAGGAATGGTAGGGTCATATCTAAAACACTTGGATACCTGATGAATTGCCAATGCTATAGGGAAACATGTGCCTAATAAGATATCCTTCAAAGATTGCTGATGCTGCAAGTATTGACTGTAGGTGCCCCAGGTATCCTTAAATCTGCAAATTATTTTGGGCATCTTGTGTCCAATCAAGTCATTCACCAGACTTTCTTATTTTTATCCTTCTTAGCTACTTCCAACTGTTCCTTAAGCTCCTTTGTTCTTATGGACACTGTTTCTCTATCTCGAGTAGATGTGTTCACTGAGCTTCATGGATGGGTAACAGGTAGTGCACCAATAGCTTGAGGTGATGGTAGTGGAGATTGAGCCTTATTATACTCATGTAGCAATTTTATGTGTTCTCTTTGCAACTTATCAAAATCAGCCTAGAGCTTTTTTGCACTAGCTTCATTAAATAATGCGGTATTCAACATCAAAGAAGCTGCCTGAGGGGCTGAGATATCAGATAACCTCTTCACAATTAAATTCGGAGTCAACTCCTTTATGGTTCTTACCAGTTGAGGCTTATTTGTTTTTGGGGCATTGGCCCAAATAGCAAGGGTTTCATATTTGGTGTTAAACTGTGAACCAAAATACACTTTCTCTGCTTGTTCCTTCGTGGCAGACACCTCATCATCCTGTCTTCTTATTGTATCAAGTGCAAGGCAATAGAAGCAGTTCCACTCTCTTGCACATCTTTCTCCCTTATTCTGGAGTGATATTATTTACTTTGAAGTCATTTTCTTCCATTACCTGTTTTGTTATATTCTTCATTTCTTTGGGATCAACTTCTTCTCTAGCCTTATTCATTTTTTGATGGAATTCTTTTCTCTTCACTTTCAATACACAGTCCTTAAATTGCTTGGACTTAAATTTTTTCATCAGAAATAAACTCACTACAGACCAGGGCCCTAACATCATTTGCTTCATCCCCTTCTGACCTAAGATTAATGGCTAATCTGTTCTTAGGTGTACCTTGAATTTGCACTCTCTGAGGAGAAGGCATGATTTGATATACTTCCTGTTCACCCACCACACTCGTCCCAACTTCCTTTGTCTCAACATAATCAACTGAATACGCAATAAAAGGTTGCACAACCTTTCTTTTCTTCTCTGGTTGCTGTATTGATGGGGCAATCGATACTGCCAGCTCTTGAGTTGGTTGCGCTTGTTGTGACACAATGGGTGCCTTGCTTAGCCTTAGCCTCTGGGAGTGATAAATGTCTGCAACTGTTTGTGGATCCTTCCGTGCTATGGTCTCTCCTCAAACTTTCTTTCAGGTGCAACAAGAGGCTTGTATGTAAGGGTTGTAATGCCCCCTTTTGGGATATACCTGATTTTGCCCAAAAATGATAATTCCAACAAATGCGATTCATTTGCAAGGAGATTTCTATAATAAATTTACATAATTGTAATGCCAATTTAAGAAATCCTAATTTAGATCTTATAAACAATATCAATTAACATCAAAGTGTTAATATCAAGAGTCTATGATTGTATACAAATAATTTTTATTAAAATCAAAGTATCCTAAATCATTCATATCTATTTCATAGCTTATTCCCATAGTCAGCCGTTTTAGGAATTCTATGGAAAAGCTTGATAGGATGCTGGGAGACTGTCTTCCTCAACCAAGCCCAAGGGCACAGAATGAACCTCCATTCCACTCAGCCACATGGCCCACAAGTATGCTAGGACCCCCAGTCCATCCATCTCGGGATGGTGTGCTTGATGAGGGAAGACCGGTACTGCTGCATCTTCTGATTCGCAAAACATTTCACATCGATTCCAAACATGGTTTCTGATGAAAATTAGGTAAATAATTACTTATCCTATGTTTATCGATAGATTGGCAATTTAATCATATAAGTAAGACTAAAAAGCTTCCTACCAGATTTATGTTGAAATAAATAAATACATTAATACTTGCATGCCAATTATTTTCCTTAATACTATAGATTTCTGTTCTTAATTTCTAACTCAGGTCTATTTCTGTATTCTTCTCCAATTCAAACTTGATTGATATTTATTCTTATTTCTGCTGAGTACATTTATTCCTTGATACCCCTTTTCAACTGAATTGATCTCCCTTTATATCTTCGATGGTGGAGGGAAACATTATATCTTTCTCTAATGTTCATGATTCTTGCAAGAGATGCATCCCTTCCAAACTAAGTGCCGTCCTAATCATGGCCCTTATTGCTTTAAAATAATTACCAGTTGGCCCTTTTAAATAATTGATATCACTTAAACTGGTCGGTTCCCCCCTTTAATAGAATGCTTATGGTTAAACTCTTTTAGTCTTTGCATCTGGGTCGACCCTTCACAATGAATGGCTATTACTATTTATTTCATTGCCTAGTTCATAATTATACTCTCTTGGTCAGCCCCCCTTTTCAATTGTTGATAATTAATTTCTTCTATCCTTGGTCGTCCTCTGACATGGAAAGCTATTACTTTTATATTTTCAATGCCTAGGTTCTACTTATTAATGATTCGATCTGTTTTGTAATGCTGTGTTCTTAATGGGGGCATGAGAGTCCGTCTTTCCCAAGCTTGCTTGACCTCAAGCAATTTTGAAGTGGAATGATGATTAAGAGTGTTTAAGATGATTCCCAATAGTATAAGGCTTGGTCTATGTAACTTCTTGTTGGTTTTATACCAGAATTTAAGACAAACAGAAATAATGAACACAATGATACAATGAATTATCCCGGGGAAATTCTCCAGCTTGAGGGAAAAAACCCAGCCACACAAGAATCATTTTATTTTATTTTATTTTTTTGATCGGTAAACGCTTTTGACTGGAGCTATGAACCAGTGGGGTCACAGTGGGGGACCCCATCCCCGTGGTAAGGATTTTTCCAAGGTACAATATTGAGGCATTAACAACTCTTAAGTCTATTTTGTAGAATCGCTTGATTGGTTGACTAAGGGCATGTCTTCTTATCTCTCCATGATTTTACCTCCTTATCTCTCCAAGCTCACGCACAAACCCTTATCCGTCCACATATCTCCTTATCCCTCCACTGCGCTGAGCTGCTCCGTCCATCCTCCTTATACCTCCAACGTCTCAACCTTACCAACCAACCATCAATCATTACGAAGCGCTGACAAGGGCCAGAAGGCAGCGCAATGCATACATCCATGTACCTGGTCAATTCCATAGTCTGCGGACATCCTTCCTCATGTCATGCAGGACCTGGCATCTCTGTCGCCTACAGAACGTCCAATCATCACCAACTCAGCGGAATGTGTGGGGGCTCTTTTTTGTCCTATTTGAAGATCGTGCAAGCTGGGGACCACCATTAACAACGATGGAAGGGGGTGGGATTGAACTCATGACCTCCCCATTGGGAGGCTTGTGACATTACTGTCATGTTGCGGGTGAACCCCACAGAAGAATCATTTTATTAATAAAAGAGCAGTAAACAGATTTACAATATGCCCAAAACTAGGCCAAAACTGAAGCAATGATCATCATCCCTATGATCTGCAGACAATAAATTAATATCCCTCTCAGCAAAGAGTATCAATATATCTCAGCAAATTCTTTCTTGAAGAATATAAAACATTTCCTTGACCCTTCATTGTCTTGCCGTTACAAAGTGAAGACCCTTTGTTGTCTTGACTCTTGACTCTTCAATGTCTTGTCCCTTGAAATTGAGGACCCTTTGAAGTCTTTAATAAAAAATAGATTATTTATATATTTCAAATTGGGAGAAAGATATCTCCCGAAGCTATATCTCCAACACTTCTTACTTTTCTTTTATGAAGATCTATTTCAGAACTCAACTCCCGCTGCGCTACTATAATATTATCTCAAGTTGCAAATTTGAACCAGGATTTATTTTTGTCAATAACTCAACAACATAACCAAGAGTTAGAAATTGGCAAGGTCCATAAGTCCTTAGAGAGGAAGGCAAAAAATCATCAACTTGAGAATTGATTTCTCTTTTGGCATTACTTATATTTGTAAAGGATTGATTTAGTTGATCCAACATTTGCACAATATCATTGTAGGGAGTCGAGCTGGCCATTTCTCCCATAAGATGCATCTGTTCAGAAAACCGCTACTATTGCAGTTAAGAATCTCACAGGAGGCTGCTAGACCATGTCACGAATCTTGAGAGGATATGGTGGTCACGTTCCAACAATCTCCCCCTAAACGTTACCTAAGGGGATTTGAACCTGCAACCCCACTCTGATACCACTTGTAGGGAGTTGAGTTGGCCATTTCTCCCAAAAGATGCATCTGTTAAGGAATTTGCTACCATCCCAGTTAAGGATCTCATAGGAGGCTGTTAGACGATGTCATACATTATGAGAGGATATGGTGGACGCGTTCCAACAATCATGTATATCTTTTGGAGTGAAAGCCATAGCGAGCTTTCCACATTTTAAGATGAGGATTAGAAGTATGACACACATCTATAACCTTAAATGTGATGCTTTTTCCTGAAATGACTTAATATCTTTTTGGCCCACTTTTGTTATTTTAATATAACTACACCAATCAAAAAGTTTTCCTTTGTATGATGGTAGACCATACATAGAGTAGCTTTCAAGGGTGAAATGGTAATCCTAAACTATACATCCCAAAATGGAAATCTTATGATTTTAGGTATATTTTCACTGAATCCAAAATTCGCAAAAAAAATTGCCATCCCGGAAACTTGTCCCCCTTCCCCTGCTGTACCCGTCCCGAAAACTTGGGGTAACCTTGGTGATTTCTTTTTTTTGTGATACTCGACCCAGCAAGGCTCGGCTTTGGCATTGATAAGGAGAATCATGCACTTGTAAGAACACATCATGTAGTTCCTACCTAGACCTATAGGCAGTGTGGATCTAGAGGGTCGAGGAGCATACTGAGTGCAAGCTCTTTGAATAGCGTTGCTTAACGCACCATTTCTAAGGCGCACTACCTCTAATCGTTATCTCTAAAGGAAGTCACCAGTTAGAGAGAGTTGTTAGTATGTGGTCCAATACACCATAAGCCTGTAAGTGGTTGCCTAATGAAATCATGATTGAAACTGCGTGCTGACAGCCTTTGTATCTGTGAACAGTTAATCCACATACTGTGATAAGTTCTGCCATAAGTCTGTATAAGCTGACATTTTCATATTGAAGTAGTTAAAGTCTGAGAGTTCTATTACAGGGAATCATAATTTGTACCTGAAAATTTGTTGCGCTAATCTATTTGAGAGGTCTAAGTCATTGTGGAATTGCAAATGAAATCTGAAACTTTAATGTGCTAGTTGTTTTTCTGTGTTTGTATGACTGCAAGAATTGAGTGGATTATTTCAGTGGTATCAGAGTTGGAATCCTGCCAGCCTGTGAATCACCAGATTGAAGAGAAAAAATGGCATCCTTTAAGGGATATCTTAAACTGAATCTTTATGGTGATGGTGGAGAAGAGACAACAATGGTAGATTACTATAAATCTCAGGTTGCAAGAATTGCTGAAAGGTATGAAAAATACTTGCGTCTGTTGGAAAGATTGAATCTAGGTCTCTCCTTTTCAAAATATGAAGAACTAGTAAGAAAGATTTCACAAAGGAAATGTCAAATCAAGAGTGAGAAAGATCCTGTCATAAATGATCATGTAATTTCTTGTTGTGAGATATACAATGATCTTGTTGAAAAGATTGAAGATATGTAAGAGAAAATATCTTTTCCTCTTTTTATGAATTTGATGGGAACAACAGAAGACTACTGTGCTTCATTGCAAGAGACCATGCCTCATTCCACTACTCACAAGGAGGAAGAATGGTCAGAAGCAGCAAAGGTGGAACCTGAGACAGTGAAGAATACAGAAACACAAGAGGATGACAAGAAAGAAGTGATGATAGTAGAACAGAAAGAGAGATCAGAGCCTCGAGATGTCAAACAAGAGGACTACTCAATAAGAAAACTGTATGTGTGACTTCCTACCCTGTGCTGTCAGGCTTAAACACGTCAAACGTTAGAGGTTAGCAATCAAATAAACCAAGACATGTATATAAAAACCGAACAAACACAAAAAAAACCACACAACCTCCGATAGAGCCAAAACAAGTGCACCCAAGGCTTGTATGATTTGCTCTTTTGATGAGACATGGGTGTGCTCTCCAAACACAATAATGGAATCCCCAAATGATGCAAAGCTTTCAAAGATGAATGAAACTACAATGCAACTAATGAGGATCAAGAGCTCACAAAACTAGTATGAAGTAGTTTGCAAGAGTGATCAAATGATGATGAAAGAGATGCAAATGCAAGATTCAAACTAGCATGATTCAAGAACTAAGATGATCTAACATGTTATTTCTATGCATAGATTAAGCTATGAAGATAAAACTAACATGTAATGCTCTAGAACTACTTTACATGATAACAATGCAACTAGAATGGATGATTTTGCTCTTGGCAAAGCTCCTATTTATAGATTTTTGGAGAAACTTGAGGGCCTTGGAGGAGGTGGCACCTATGTGGCATCCACATAGGAGACACATGGGCTAAGGACAAGCCATGCAAAAGTCAACCTTGCTCACACGTGTGAGCAACTTGAGACAAGATGGGCTTTTAAGGTTTGAGAGGCTCAAGGTTGCTCACACATTTGTGAGCAACATTGGAGAAAGGAGTGGGGGACAAGAGTGTAAGAGTATTTAAGGAAGTTGGGTGGCTTCCTTGGGATGAGTTGCTCACACATGTGTGAGCTAATCAAGGATTAGCCCAAGTAGGTAGGTTTAGTGAGTGAGGTGATAGGTGTAGACTAGGTCTTAGGTAGAGTTTAGGATTTAAATCAGTGTTACCCGGGGACACGTCTCCGGCCTAAAACCCCCCGTTTCTGGGACGGGGGGGTGGCTGGGGGACGTCCCCAACCCGTCCCTAAAATCTAGAAAAAAGTGGGGGAC
>MU227350.1:338301-374418 GCA_018584345.1 Thuja plicata
CTCGCCAGACCAAGGGGCTTGAAAACTATCGCCAACAAAGACTACCTAAGACCACTACTCCTACTGCTTGCAAAAGAGGGGGTCCCCATTTACAATGGGGCGATGGTGTGAAAACCTCACAACACATTGTCCAATCCAAGATTAGGCTACAGATGAACTCACCAAGTCTCTTGTCACAAATAAATTCATACAATTTAGAGATACACTTTGTGTATATTCTAGATTGACCATTAAGGGAGATAAGGTTGGCATGTTTATAATATAAAGTTATACAGTCATATTAGTCTTAGTGATAAGCTTACTGATAAAGTCTCTTTATGAGCTCACCATGTAGAATTTTGAAATGAGGTCGACTAGGAAAAGTGGCTTAATGGGTAGAAAGGGCTTGAAATGGTCAGAGTAGAAGTGGATGGAGATGACGAAGGAGACGAGGATAGCATGTTAGTTGAAGAGGATTTGCTAGGTATTTTTTGGGTGCTTTAGAAGATGAGTTTCTGGATGAGTCAATGATGAACTTCTGTGCAAAATTTTCACTTCCTCTACTAGTGGAAGGCAAGTTTCAAGTTGTCGAGCTAAGTGTCACATCTTGAAGGTTTCTAGAAATGGAGGCAATCTTTTCCATTCTTGCAATGCCTTTTGTAATGAGGTCTTGGTAAGCTTTTGGGATGTTCTTGGTGTTGTCAAAGAAGCTGAATTAAATATAGGAAATGATTTTACTGTTCGGGCCTCTTTTTAGAAATCTAGGCAGAGGTTGAAGAAAGGTTTTCTTCTCTCTTCCAATGTGCTAGTTTTCTTTGCTAGTAGTGGCCCAAAGATAATTGTAGGTGTATAGGAATGGATGGTATTTTGGTGTAGAAGGCTTCAGATTTGCAAGTTGAAAAGGATGTCATTGTTGGGGTTGGTGCTTCAAGTCAAAGTTCAGATGAAGCTTCTTAGGCTATCCCCTAACTTAGAACCAATGAATATGATCACCAACCTCCATAGCTTAGGTTAGAGTAGATATCTTGGGCAGATGTACGCAAAGGTAAAAGTTTTTGTGCTTAGGCATTGTCTATGACATTGGATTATGTTTTAGACAAGGATGGATTCCTTCTTAGGGTCCCAAACTTTGTGGTTGGGAGGTCTTCATCTAGACTTTCTTGGACTCTTATTGGGAAGTTCGTTGAGCCTAGGCAAAATATTTATCTTGTTAGAAGTTGGACCCTTAGGAAATGGAAGCCTAAAGGCCAATTGAAAGTCTTCGCTATGTGTAAGGATTTTTCTTATTCTCCTTCTCTAATAGATAAACTGTGTTCACACCCTGCTTGATGGCCCTTAGTTTCTAGGAAGAACAAGGCTATTCCTAAACAAATTGAAACATGGGTTTGACCTTAAGAAAAAGAATACTACCCAGTTGCCTATTTGGGCCAGGATTCTAGGCCTGCCATTGGAATATTGGGAAGATCAGGTCTTGTAGGGCATTAGTAGAATCACTTGGCCAATGCATTGCTCTTGATGCTGTAACCAAATCCAAGAGGATTTTGGTCTTCACCAGATTCTATGTTTTTGCTAAAGTTGACAAAGATTTTCCATTGTCAATCATCTTGTATTCTAAATACGGAACATGGCTTCAATAGATCGAATATGGGAACAACCCAAAAGTTGGCCAAGTTGCTAGCCTTTATCTGGCCAAAAAACATGATTTGGTGACTTGGAGAAAAAAGGCTCAGATAGATCTAGTAGGAGCAAAAAGCGTGAAACAAGGATAAGTGAAGGATTAATTGAGAGAGGATGTAGTAAAGTTTTTTGCCAAGCATCTAAATTTCAAGGTGGGGAGGCCGCTGAAATAAGTGAAAGAAGGATCATTATAAGTAAAGCGGTGTCTGCAAGTAATGATTTAGTGGGCCTTGCCGTTGCTGGAGGTGTTTTCCGCCTTCGAGATATCTTCCTATGTCTTGCTGGCCCTTTGCCATCCATTGTTAGTCTAATAAGAAAAGATTTAGTATCTAAATTTGGCATCAATATTTTGAGAGGGGGGGGGCTTTGATTATGTTGGATTTTTGCCCTTATTCTTTGGGCATTCACTAGGATCTCTTATGTCCTTCTCTCTTGATTGTTCAAAGTCAACTATGTGCTCTACTTGAAGCTACGTGAGGAATGCTGATCTAGGGGTGGTTTCAAGGAGAGGGAGACCAAGTAGGAAGAGAATTCAATCCAAGGAAATAGGGGAAGATGTGGTTGATGCCTATCAATATACGTCGGATCTTTGTGGCTCTAAATGCTTTATTGAGGATCTTGTCCTGACTTCTTGATTTTCTCTTGTTGTCTAACAATTGTTGTAAGGATGGACTTGATTGTTAGTCCTAGAGTGTAGTTCTTCTATTGCTTGGTGGGATTTATTGATATATCAATGATTTTTTGTGTATAAGAGTTGGGGCCCTCTCAAAATTGCACATTTCACTTTTTATAAAAAACTCCTTTTGGCTTAATTTTTCTTTTTTCAGATAATGTAAACATGGCTCAATGTTTACTTAAGTCATATTAGGTTTAGGGTTTTCGTCACCCTCATATTAAGCTTTATGTTGTTTTTCCTATAAAGTGACCATTGCTCTTTCAAATGTATACAAGAACTGTTTCTCTTCAAATTATAATACGTCTTCTATAATTAAATAGATTCTTTAATTTATTTAGTTTATTTATACAATTTTTACTATTTATACAATTGTTTGGTCCGAAACTTGAAACTCCAAGAGAAACGACTCCTAAATAAACATGTTTAGCGTGGGATTTGGGTTAGTTTAGTGGTTCTCTCATTCTCTTTTTGGCTAAGGGTGGCATCTTGATAGTTTGCCCACTAAGAGTTATGGCTAGTCTTGGGATTTTGGTTTTGGGTCTTAGAGCTGTGTTAGGTCCTCTATTTGTTGTTCTTGTATGGCTATGAGCACATAATGCCTCCATCTTAGCTTGCAATTTTCATGAGGCTACCGAGTCATAATAGTAGTTTCTTCCCTTTGGGGTTGACTCCTTAATATTCCCTCTCGTGAGGTTTCCTTGTTTTTCCTAGACATTTGATTTTAAGGGGAATTGTTTAGTTAAATATAGAAATTGTGGAAAGGTAGAAACACCCACCAATGAAAATACATTCTTTTTTATTACTTACAATTTATATTTCATCCTAAGTTATTTTGTTTAGAGGTCTTAGGTTCTTTCTTTGAGTCATTGTGGGCTATCAAGTTAGCAAACGTTCTATTACATTTTGGTACATTAATCCCATCAAGGGATATGGTGTTATATCCACCTTGAAAGGTAAAATCCCTTATGCTTGAAGGTTTAACTAGTGTTTCTTCAATAAGCCTTTTCCTATCCCTAAGCTTTTGAAGTTAAGACTTCCTTAGAGCTACATTCAATGTTTAATTTTTGCCCATTAAGACACTCATCTCAATGTTCACTCCACTAGTCTATGATGGAGTCTTTGTCACTTGTTTCTTAAAGTGTTCTTTTCTTAGGAATCTTGGGAACAACAGATTAATGTAGCAAACAAAAATTGGTCAGTCAATTTTGGATGATTTCTTTGGTTTGTTAATCGTGGGCATTACATGTATGAGGAGGTATCCATGGAACAACTGACAAATGATGAAGGCTTAGTGGATGAGAGACCAATTGCATTGAGTGAGTGTCTAAAACAAATTGAGTAAATGCTAGATCTGCCCATCGCTGAAGTAGAGTGGGCAAAATCCCACCACAATTGAATAGAGTAATTGTAGTGTCGTAAAATTGCACCTTGTGTGATTTACCATTATATGATGCTCCTCCCTTGGCTGAAAAATAAAACTCCATGTAGGCTTCCACGTCACTCCATCCGCTTTATCCTTTTCCCATCCAGATTCTTGACCACGCGGCCTGATCGACTCAGGATGTGTGCGCACCGCAGAGACGTCCGCGTGGTGTGCACTTGTTCCACAAATCTGCAGATGTGTAATGAGCAATTGAGACGGTACAATTGCCACCCCAGCAGTGGAACGCCTCCTACCACCGCCCACCAACGTTGAGAATCACTGGGACAACTTAAAACTTCATTCCTTGGCTTCATTGGATCTTCCTCTACACAGTTTTGAATTCACGAGACAACTTCATAACCTCTTCATACCTTCTTGAGCTCATTCTTGCATTTTGGAATCCAATTTATCATGCCGGCACCAAACATATTGAAATTCATCATCATTATATCCGGCAACTTATAACTCACAATGCAATCTGTCTTCAATATTGTCTAACCAATGAACAAGTTGCTGACATAATGATCAAGCCACTTAGTCGATTCAAATTTGTAAAGTTAAGGGACAAGTTAGGCATTATTTCAGGTTTCGTCATTAAGGGAGGGGTGTGATCTTACTATTTTTCTTATTTTTTGTTTGTTTGTACTATGAGAGCTATGTTCACTTTCATCAGAGAAGTGTTTATGTATGTTCAATTTATTGTAATGGCAAAACCTGTTAGGTTTGTTATTAAGGGAGCCTGTTGGTATATTTGTTAATATTGACAGTTTGTTATAGGTTTGTGAACTATTATAATATATCAGTTGTATGTTTGTTGAGTTGTTACAAACAACTCATATAATTAGAGAATTTGTTTCCTCTGAATTAGGATTTGCGTACGATATTTAATTAAATAACGTCACATGATTTTATATGCTCTCAAATTTAATAATACTCAATGATGGATCCAGCTGTAATGGAAAGTGTCAGTAAGTACATACCTAATCTTTCCATAATACATATGGTTTGCTGGATGTTAAATTTAACCTAATTGACTTAAATTATTGAACTCTCTGTTATTTACTACAATGTTAGTTATTATTTATCTGAATTATGCATAATACACATTGTTTAGTGGAAGTCAATTTCAACATAATTGACTTGAAAATCCTCCTTTAAACTTCAATTCGGCTTTCGTTTCTTCAATTTTTGTCAAATTGCATCACTTTCTTAGGCTGTAGGGTGCTGTATCATGCGTACATTTCAGAAACCTGCATTACAATGCAAGGTAGATACAGAGTTGGGTGGATCTTGAATTCAACCTAATAGACTTGAATTCCTTAACATGGATTCTGATTTCTTTACTTAATTGTTAATTATTGTTTGCCTAAATGTTGTACAATACATATTGTTTAGTGGATGCCAATTTCAACATATTTGACTTATATTTTTTCCTGAACTTGGATTCTGATTTGTTTTCTTCAATTTCCTTCACCGTATTGTCTTACACCTATATTTTAGAATCCTGCATTACCATATCGAAACAATGTCATTGACTATTATAATCCTTTACTCATCTTTGAGTTGCGGCTATTTCATTGTAGTTGCATGTCAGTATCTAGTTTTGGCTCACCTTTATGTTTGGAATCAGGAGAAATCAGTAAATATTATGACATAAATATTAAGTAGCCAAGAGGGTTGGATACCAAAGATTGTTCTGGATGGGTGCAATTCAATCTCTCAAGTCAATTTTCAATAATTGGATTTTTTGGGACGTTACTTCTGAAACATGAAAATGTCATTCATCATGCTTGTAGTGGTTGGGCATGGATTTTTTCTTTGTTATGATGCATTTCGTATTAAATTGATTTGATTGATTTTATGCAGGGATGCACAGGCACTTTGTCCTCTTTGGCTTGATGGAATACCTCAAGAGAAGGTCAGTAGTTGCACTATCTAAAATTAAATATTACTTAATTACCACAGTATTTTATGTCTATTTTTGTGTGGACAGGCTGAATCGGCATTTCTCTCCAGATGAGGTGTTGCAGATACTGGATCGTTTCTACAATCTTGAAATGCTGGTAGGTATAGTATTACTATTACATTTTCATACCATTGTTTATAAATTATACTCATAAAACATATATTGCTTCTGGTATTATCAAACATGGTAGAGCTTAAATATTTCTAGTTTGCTTGCACTTGTTTTTGACATGGATACTAGTACAATTAGAGGGACATTCCTAATATTTTGTCATTTACTTCAGAAGCCAGATGATGATGACATAGAGGCATTGGGTCAAGAGGAGGAATTTAGCCTACCTCATTCTGTTTTTATGATGAAAGATGATTGAGAGGCTGCAACTTAAGGGTGTTGAGCTACAATAAAGATGTAAGTTGAGTAGAAAATATGTCCATACATCTGATTAATGCAAGCCATCTGCTTAGGCTATCCTTTATAGACGGAAACCAATTTCTCTCCCTTGATGCATGCATGCATGCACAGCTCCTGTGTAAATGAGCACAGGTGTTTGTGAACTGCTAGAGTGCATATATTTGTGACCAAACCCAGTAAGTAAGATGTTACTTTTCTTCATCCTGGTTGCATGGGTTTTAATGTTGCAGTTTATGAAGCTATCTCTGTTTATCACTGGCTAGGAATTTTTTAATCTTTTAGACATTAGCCTATTTTTCTTTCACTTATGTTCCTGCTTGCAACAATACGAAATACTTGAATTTTTCCTTAAGATGATAAAATATCTCACTTGTTTATTTCATGTTGCAGACAATAAATGCCTGCTTCTGTCCAGAAAGGAATAACTTTGGTCCATTTCATGTTGATCACACTTACAATTTAAGATGATTTCAGGACAGACTTTGTGGTCACAAGAATGCTTAACATGTTGCAGCTATTTTCTGCAGAGCTACTTATGTAAGCCTATGAGTTGTTAATAAAGTTCTTGAATGCTATATTGAATGATGGTGATGCAATCAAATCTTATAAGATCATTTAAATTACTTGAAAACCTTTGTTTTTGATTAAAATAAGCAGCAAAACAAGGGTGATGTCCCTTAAAAAAGGCTAATTACAACAAGCTCAAGAATAAACCATTAACAGTACGAAAGCCTTTGTTAATTCATAAATGAGAAGTCAATACAAAAGAAACCTAACCAAAGCCATGCTTGTAAGCAGTCAATGCATCTTATAGACAGCTAAAAACATAAAATAGCATATAATATAGAATTGCAAACATCAATTTAGGATGACGTAGTTAAATGCCTAAGTTTATTAACTTTAACAAATTTATCTTTACAATATTTCAAATTTATGTCTCAAAAATGAGAGTTACAAAAACATATTTCCACCATGCAGAGAGCTGAAAAAATAGTCTTTCATTTAAGTCATACAACCATCTTGATAGGTAGAATGCGTTTTGTCAGCATGCATAATAACTGCACAGAAACTGATGGCCAACTAATTCTCAGAAGTTACTTTACAGCCTAAAAGCTTAACCACCATGAGGATTATGTCTTAACTGAGTAGAGTTGTTGAACCGCTAGGTACTGTTGGCCAACTAATTCTCTGAAGTTACTTCACAGCATAAAAGCTTAACCACCACAAGGATTATGTCTTAACTGAGTAGAGTAGTTGACCCGCTAGGTCATGCTGAAATCTTTGGAAATTCTTCCAATGATGTTTTTATGTTCAACTCCCTGAAAAGAATATTTATAGATCATAACATTGCAGAATTTGTCTCTAAAGATGCGTCAATGGCTATATTTTAAATAGCATGCTGGAATGTAGCCTCACCATTAAGTTGATTTCAATACATGGATTTGAATTAGAGCCCAAGAGTGTTGTACTAGTTGTGTGCGATAGATAGGTTATGTGTGCTTAGTTTTATGGGCTAGATTCTCTTTTCAATATTAGTTCAATGAAGTCTAGAAAAAAATACAGGTTTCACAATATTTACAGACTTTGGTGGTGATTAAATATTCTAACCTGAGTGCTTCGAGAAGTCTGAATTGCTTAAGATTTGCAATACTAACCTGACTACTCGCATGTCTGTTGTGCTTAATTGTATTGTCATACAATATAGTTGCAAGTTCCTTTAAGGTCACCTTATCTACTATACCTTGACATATGGTCTCCTGGACCAAGTGGCTTTTAGTGCCAAAAATGTGGTATAAATAACAATCCATGAATTTACACAGAAATTTATTTTGAAGTAACATGCTTCGCTATCCAGCTAATATGTGCATTCTATCATAGTTGTCAACTAAGTAACATATTAATTAAGGAGCGTTGATGCTCAGATATGACTTCTAGTTCTGATTCTTGTATTGATCATTTCAAAGTTGTAGAGATTTACTAAAAGACTTTACTGATTTTAGTAATCGCCATATTCAAAGATGCATATAAGAACCAAATAATGAGAGAAGATCAAGGTGCCAAAACTTTTATAGTTCTTTGGGGTTTTAAGCATTTGGCCATTAGAAAGTGAAGATGTCTCAATGGCCTTGGTAGGGGAAAGGTTTTCTACTAGGGGTGGTTGATAGAATTATGAGATGCTCATATTATGACACTAATAATTTCCTTTCATTGCTAATACAATAGCAGTAGCATTTGTATTAAATGTTCATACTATGATCCTAACATTATCTTTTCATCATAAGAAAAATAGTAATGTGGTTTCTTAAAAGTGTAGAAATGGATTCTATTCTCACAAAATCATTGACAGTGAGTTACATGTCATTACCAATTTCTATATGCTTGGGTTGCCGAAGTTAAGTGACATCAACTTGACTATTATCTTGTTCTATCAGGTATCAGTCACGTTGTCATAAAAAAATAGCCACATGTTTTAAAGACCCTCAAACTTTAGATTGATAGGGGTATGACAAATATGCGTTTCTTTCATCACAAAAATGAATAGAGGCTTAGGGAAACAAAGTTAGCATGAACATAAGCTTCCTAATAAGTAAACATACTAAGCATCATTATATTTAGAGATAAAACAATATGTATGGCTATGATGGGTGGTTTTAAAGAGGTCAAAGGAGGATGCTTATACTAGAGAAGCATTGATGGAGATGAACTTTGGAGTAAGTGTTGTTTTCATTAGTGGATGAAGATATAAACAAATTGGATGTTAATGCATCTCACAAAAGTGAAAGCTAGTTAATTGCATTGAGAAATCAGAAGATGATACATTGAAAAAGTGTAAACAAGTGGATTAGGATATGTGATATAATATGAAGTTAGAAACCCATGTCCTATAATTTTTAATGAGAGGATCCAAACAGCTTGGAGGCTAAACAACTCCCTAGTTATAATTTTAATTCTTCTTAATCACTATATTGGTGTTGTTACTAGTTCTCCAATTCTCAACCTACTCACCTTTTTGACTATTTTTATGATTTGAAGTTTTTGGAGGGCATCAAACACATTGAGAAGGATCACAATGTCATTGAGGACATGATATGGTAGGAGAGACCATGAGAAAGGAAAATGAAAATTTTAATAGTCCTTGCAACGAAGATGATGTTCCATCGAACATTGTTGTTTGTTAAATGATTTTATTTCACAAGCACTAAACATTGAAGGATATATTGAGAATAAGCAAAATCTAGCTACATTGATTATTTTTGGAAGTATTAACTACTTTATTATCAGTGAGCTTGTTACCCAAATATTGTCTGTACATGGCATAACGTTTGAAACAATTTTTATTTTATTTATTTATACGATGCTACAAGAGGTGGTAGCTCCCTTTCATTAGTATCATAAATGAGATAACATTGCTTCAACATAGAGTGTGAAACAAGATCCTACTAGCCTCAGTGACCTCCTAAAGATGCTCAATTTGGGCTGGAGTTACAAATTCTTGTAGAATCTAACTTAGCAAGCATATGTGTCCATGACGTTGCTGGATAATCCTTCTTGCATTGCAGTAACAACCTCTTCCATTTTCTTATTATCCTCCATTGTTTTAATACAAGTTGCATTCTCGATTAAGCCCTTGGATGGCCTAATCATCATGTTCATGAGAGCTTGTATTACCAAGACTTGTAGCTTTGAATTTACTAGTCAATTAATGACACTCTCAATTCAGTCAGAATCATTAGACATGTGTATGATGTTGTATACAAAACAATCCAACAACCTTGTGTTGCGTATGGGCCCTGGATATTAACTTCTCACCTATTATTTGCTTGATCACATCCTCCTCAACGGTACCTTTAATCACACAAAAAAAACATTTTTTTAGTTGGTCCTCCACCACTCTTTGATTGCAATCACACTTGCACTTAGGGATGGAATGAAAATCATCCGCCTTTGTGGATCCGTTTTCCTAAGGGCTTGCCATTCTAAAAATGCCCTCAAGTAATCACCAAGATGGGCTTGCTGCTTTGGTATTCTACCTACTTGTTTATTATATTACTACTTGATGGCTATTTGTGGATACCTTTTGTCGTAACTCTCCTATCTAGTTTGAA
Source organism: Thuja plicata (assembly GCA_018584345.1). Classification (NCBI taxonomy): domain Eukaryota; kingdom Viridiplantae; phylum Streptophyta; class Pinopsida; order Cupressales; family Cupressaceae; genus Thuja; species Thuja plicata. Next base: position 348,540 of record MU227350.1, read on the forward strand.
GGTGTGCTTTTCTGGCATCAAAGCACACAAAAAACAAATTGATATCTCATTGTCATTTGGTCTTTTTGGCTCTTTTAGCTTACTTGTGGTGTACTTTATCATCATGTGCACTTGGTTTAGGATTCTTATCACATGAAGCAACATCTTGTAGGCAAAGATACCTTAGTTCCTTTGATTCACAAGGCATTTGAGGAGTGTAAAAGGACTAGACCCAAAAGAGAAGCAAAACATACTTTCCCAGCAAACCCTTGGTTTGATGATGAGTGCAAGTTAGCAAAAACAATTTGAGAGGAGGAATGAGTAAAGAAAACAAGAAAGAGTATGAAAAGTTGCTAAGGTGTGAAAAAGAAAAATATGTGAACATAAGAATGATGGAGTCGATTACTCTTGGAAAACAAAATCCCAATTTTTTTTGGAAAAAGCTGCAACAAAAGAGGAAGCAAGTAGAGAATAGCATCACATAGTCCCAATGGCTTGAATATGCAAAGATTGTATATGAGTGTGGGCATGATAAACATAGACCTCTGGTAATCAATGTCACCATCGATGTAATGACACTAACTAGTTCTATACCCCCCCAAAAAATATTGCATGGTTATGGTTTCTGTGAATCAACACCTAATTTGTCTATTGAAAATGACACCCAACTGAAGGATTCTTGTTTGCAGACTAATAGTTTCAATAAGAGCTTATGATAGATTGAAATACATTCAAATAGTAACGAGTTTGCATCGTATTCAGTTATGCCACAATATATCCAAAAACTCCTCTAAGATTGGTATTGTAAATAAGAAGAAATACAAGGAACTAAACGTGCATTGTCTTTTAAATCCCAGTCAGAACAAATACAAACCAATCTTCAAATGTTTGCAAAGAAAACATGCTCTTGTTACATGTGACAACAATCAGAATAGTAATGACTAACCTGATAATTCGTATGCATCCTAGGCGACCAATCTGATGAAGTGCAGCTCCCAGTTGATACCTTTGAAATTGAGTAATGTGCTACGTATGTATTTGGCACTGTAGGTACTATTATGGGTGATGTTCAATCGGGATTCCGACTGGTGTTGTCAGTTCTTCCCCTACCGTCACCTTCAACCCTCTCTCCAATCCCGTTACCTTAACTACACCGTGGAGCATCAGCTAATCCAACAGACTTCCGTGAAACTTCTGCAGTTCTTACTGGGTCTGTTGTTGGCCGCTTGTTCGCAGTCGATTCCACTAACTGCATACGATGGATGCTCCTCTCACAACCGCTACTCTAACCGTAGCACAAATCCCAACACTCCCATGCAATCATCCCATGCACAATCATGTCCAAGTGTTACAACCAACGGTTGATTCCTCAGCTCGAGATACCTGTTACAAAACACGTGTTCTCATTCTCTCTCTCCCCGTGAAGCCACTGTGAATGCATGACACCCATGCCAACACTATAACACTTGTCAATGAAGTGAATGACCTTAGACTTCTCCCCAAGTGATATACTGTGGATGTATAACCCGCATTAGCATTGTAATCCCTTCCAAATACCACACAATGCCAATCAAATGCTCCCAATCAGCACAAAATGAAAACAATGATGAGATAAGTTATACGTTTCCTCCACAACAGTCACCAACATGTGAAACTTCAAATTCTTAACTGTATCAACTTCCTCAAGTGCAGCCCAACATTCGAACTGGTATTCCTCCTCAACACACAAGCCAACTTGCAGATTGATTTCCTCCACTTCTGAAATACTATGAATTTAATGTCTATTTGCTGTGTTTGATATCAAAATGTTGGTGCAATAAAACTTAGGTCTTTAACTTACTCTTTGAGCTCCATTGTGAAACCTGCATGACTTCACCATTATCGAGTTGCTGGGGCTACGTCCAACTCCTCAATCTTTCCTCAAGGGTTTCCGTCCTTAAGAAAAACCAGTCACAAAGTAACCAGAAATTTGTTTTCCCTTTTGTTTATAATATTCATGGTCTTTTTCCCAAGGAGAGCCTTTTGCTTATATAACCTCAATATGAGGGAAAACACTGAAAACTAAGCAATGTGGGATAAAGTGCTCTCACTTAAGTCACTTAACTTACTTTTTAATATAAAGCGACTTTAAGTCATAAAGTGACTTTATAAACTCACTTTCTAAAATAAAGTGATTCCACTATGGAAAAAGGGTCCAAATATTTAAATGTTGCCCAACTGTAGCCTATGACTAGTTGATATCCTCCAGAAGAAGCCATTAGTCTACCTGGATGGGAAGATAGACTAATCAGGCGCTATAAAGATCTAATGCAAAGAAGGGGACATTACAATCGAGCTTTTCACCATTGAAGATATCATTCAGGGCATAAAGAGGTTGGTAGGAGGAAAAGCCCAAGATATTGATGGGTTGTGAGTTGAACATTTGAAATGGGGCATTGATGTCCTTGCACCTCATATCAATCGTATCCTCAATGATGTCAATGAAGAGGGTTTCCCTAAAAATTAGACGACTGACATTGTGATTCATCTCCACAAAGTGGCGACATAAGTAAATCATCAAATTACCACGCTATTATGGTTAACCCTTTCCTTGGGAAACTCTTGGGTAGCATGGTTGAACACAAAATCAGCGGGTGGGAAGAAATAGAAAGTTAAAGATCTTAGAGGCACGGTAGTTTTATACCAAAACATTCTACTATTGATCACAGTGTTACCCTTATATTCTTGGTTGAAAAAATATGGAATACTTAAGGTGATGAGCCTTTTGTTGTTTTGTAGACTTTAAAAAGGCCTTTGACATGGTACCACACGATAAGCTTTGGGATAGAATGGAAGAACCGGGAATTCCTAATGAGCCTATGGCTACGGTACATAGAATTTATGAGCAGGTCAAGGCTAAAATTAGAACCATAGATGGGATGTTAGAGTGCTTTGGTAGTGATATTGGTGTCAAACAAGGGTCCCCTCTCTCTCCAACTTTATTTGGGCTATATATTGATAAGTTAGAAGAATGGCTAAACATGACTAATGGTGAGGGAGTTTAGCTAGCTAAATATGTGATAAAGCTACTTCTCTATGTGAATGATATCATTTTAATTGTTGAAATAGTTGATGGAATGAGGGAACACTTGAAGGCGCTTGAAACCTTTTTCTATGAGGTTGGGATGCAAGTGAACACTAGCAAAACCAAAGTGACAATCTTCTCTTTGAAAAGAAACAAGATGCAAAATGCTTTTCTTTTTGAAGACAATCCTTTAGAGATAGTCAATGCGTACAAATAACTTGGGATTGATTTTCACAACAAACTCAATTGGGAAATGTGTAGAGAAAATTTTTTTTAGGGAGGTTAGAAAGTGCTATATTCCCTACTTTATTTGGGCTATATATTGATAAGTTAGAGGAATGGCTAAACAAGACTAATGGTGAAGGAGTTTAGCTAGGTAAATATGTGATAAAACCACTTCTCTATGTGAATGATATCATTTTAATTGTTAAAATAGTTGATGGAATGAGGGAACACTTGAAGGCGCTTGAAACCTTTTTCCACGAGGTTGGGATGCAAGTGAACACTAGCAAAACCAAAGTGACAATCTTCTCTTTGAAAAGAAACAAGATGCAAAATGCTTTTCTTTTTGAAGACAATCCTTTAGAGATAGTGAATGTGTACAAATATCTTGGGATTGATTTTCACAAAAACCTCGATTGGGAAATGTGTAGAGAAAAAATAATTTAGGGAGGTTAGAAAATGCTATATTCCCTACAAAATAGATTTAGGAATGCAGAGTTTAGGATTGAAAAGCCAAGAAAATGCTATTTCGTTTGTTAGTCACCTCGGTGATCCTTTATGGATGTGAGATTCGGGGCAGCAACATGTCAGATTAGAAATGGAGGCAAGTAGAAAGAATACAAAATCATCTAACCATTAACAGTCTCAAAATTAAAACTGCTTTCCTTTATGAGATCTTATTGGCGGAAACAAACATCTTCCCTTTTGAGGCTTTGACAATGGTCCGGTTGTTAAGCTACCTAAAGAAAACTCAAAACATGGAGAAACACCATTGGCCTAAATTTATCACGGAGAGAAGACTAGATAGGAGAAAAACACGTGGATGAAGCAAAACGACAAATGGATGAAAAAATGGGATGTTAATATACATGAATGTCCATATAACAATGAATAAATTAAAAAGTTTGTAAGAGAAAAATTCAGGAGCATCATATGGTCAAAACAAGATGGACATAAAAAAGCCTATTATATCAAATAATTTAACCCCATGTGAGACCACGAGGAAAAACCATACATACGAGCAAATATTAAATGGAGAGCAAAAATGCTCTCAGCTCAACTTAGGACTAGTTCTCACCATTTGACGTGTGAACTAGGTAGATGGAGGATACCTAAGGAAGAATGTGAAAAGAGAATATGCCTATTTTGCAACATAAGAGTGGTAGAAACTAAGCAACATTTTATCATGGAGTGCTGAACATACAATGACATTTGTTCTAGCTATGCAAATATTTTAGATGCAGACAATTTAAGTACTTCATTTGAAGAAACACAACTTGACATAACAACAAATCTAGTGATCAAAATTCATTGTCAAAGAGCAGATTTAAAGAGGAAGTTACAAATTGTTTAAGGTTTTGACACTCTATTATAGGGTGTTTTCTACTTAAGGGGTCCCATAGACTGCTTCAGCTTCACAAATGTTATTAAAATCTTTCTGTCATTCACTCATTCATTCTTATATCTTTTGTCTTGTCCAAGGCACAAAGTACTCAGTAGTTTGCATTTTAATGTGACATCTCTGTATAGAGTATATAGAGATGTGAGGTCCTCACAATTGCTCAGCCAGTTAAATACATGTTCTTCTTGGTCAAATTCTCTCATCATTAGGTTTGTGTTAGCTTACTTTTCATGTCCTCCATCATTGTTCACAAATCCTCCATTCCAATTTATGATTCCTCACTCGGTGCATTTTATCATGTAGCAACCGCTATCTATATTGGTACCATCGGTGAGAGATGCATCAAATCGATTGGATTTAAAATTATGCCAACAAATCATTCCACCAAAGCATCCCATTCAATGATTTTTTAAAGCTCTAGCCAAGTGTCGATGGTGTCCTTGATGACTTTTGTTGTCGTTTGTTGTATGCCATTTTTGGAGAGAAAATCTGTTGCGATTTTGGCTTCATGAAAGACGCGAAAAGGAAAATTTGTCCATTTGTTCCAGATACATGTCAATCCTGTCAATGTAGGCTGAGAATTTCCAACTTGGAGCATGTTGGTTTGCTATGGCATTGATAACAATCAAAGAGTCCCCCTCCACATTTATCCTTCTAATGTTCTTTTCTAAGCACAACTTGATGCCAATATGGAGGACAACAAATTCGGTGTCGTTATTCATTCCAACTGGAAGTTTAATTGACATAGCATATACAATTGCACCTTTATTGTTACAAATAAGAAAGCCTGCCCCCGATTCTCCAGGAGTATACTGTCAAAATTGAGTTTGAGTCTACTAGTTGGTGGTAGTCTCCACTGGACTCCCTTTTTGAAATTGGTTTGATGGTTTCACCTTTTAGCATAACGAGGTGGGACCAATTTTTAGTCATCTTATTGTCCCATGAGGAAAAGAATCTGCATTGTCTTTGAGCTACCTTTGTGTTCAAATTTTCTGATACCGACTTCAATATTACTTATCAGTCTATTTATTGAGTAAATGGAATATCCCATTCATTATGTACCTTACAAATAACAAAGAAAAAAAGGTCTTCGTTATGGAGAAATTTTACAAGATAAATTGGGAAAATGGGATTGGAAGGAAGAAAATATATTATATCAATGAGTTCAACCCCGCATGTGATCAACTCTAAAAAGCGTATGTAGGAGATAACATTTCTTGTAGAGCTAAAAATCTTATTGCTCAACTAAGAACCAACTCTCATCAACTCCATTGTGAGACTGGGCGTTGGAAGAGGCCAAAGGAGGCTTGGGAAGAAAGAATTTGCATGTTTTGCAATTTTGGGGAAGTGAAAACCGAACATCACTTTATTTTAGAATGTGAAGCCTACAAGAACAATAGGGATAAATTTGCGGATACTATATCTGATAGCTCTTTGCATAACCTATTCAGCGAGGAGTACATTGAGAAGTTAGGTGGGCTCATCATCAACTTGCACAAGAAACGAACCGAGTTATTGAAATCAGCTTAAATTGCCCTGCTGTCCCATAGACTATATTTAGCCTCATAACGTTAAATTTTTATCTATCTTGACAATTCTTTTACATTTAATATTCTCTCCTTTCCCCCTTCCATAATCCCCATACCGATGTTTTGCATCAAAAACCCTTCCCACGTGGCTCCTCTAAGCATTCACGACCACATATTAAACATGCTCTTTAGATCATTTGGGAGTGGTGCACACCATTCTAATTGACTGCAGAAGTGGGTCTAGCACTAGGCCACCTTACATTGCACGAGTAGGTGATTTGCAGTTTCTTGCGCTTCCTTACACAACACACATCTTTGAGGGCTAGCTATACCAAATTGTTGTAGTCTCTCTCTAGAGAGAATCCTCTCATTCCAAGTGAATGCTCCTACCCTCGGTAGTACGTTTTTTCGACAAAAAAGATATTTGGGCCATGATCCAATTGTTTGATTTCATTTGGCAACCACGTATTCGAGTCTGGTAGAGTACGAACCAGATTTGGCCGGGCACTAAATGATTTCATCACTTCATTTAGTAAAAAAAATCTTACGATTATCCAGTTCGGCTTTGAAAAGGGCCCTGTAGTTTGGCTTAACTTCCTCAAATTCCTTCCATTTTAGTTTCAAATTCTTTCCATTTTAGTTTTGAGACACCATTCGAATGTTTATTGTGAAATAGTCGCTCACTATATCACCATAAGTATGTGTTGTAGGTTGGATGTCATTGGTCAATTCAGGGATGGAATCCAATTGGGGGTTCCCATTCCATGATTCGTGCCAAAAGGATGTAGTCTCATCATTACTTATCTTCTATGTACGATGATATGTAATGATACTGTTGCATTTGATTATGAAATTCCAAATAGTGGATCCCCTCAGTGGGTTGGCAGTGGTAAGAATTCTTTTCGGTTCCTCCCCATCCATATACTTGCTCGTATGAACTTACTCCACATGACATTTGGTTGTTCATACATCCTCTTACTTAACTTTGTGTCCAATGTGAGGTTGGGTAACTGCAAGTCGTGGATTTTGGCACCTCCGTTTGATTTATCACCGGTTATCTTTCCCCATGCTATCAATGGTATGTGACTCTTTTCATTCGATCCTTCCCATACAAACTTCCTTTGTTGGGTACTAAGCTTTTGATCTGCTCGGCTTGGCAACTCTAAGCATGATGGTGTGTAGATAGGAATAACCGATATGACAGATTGGATAATTGCAATCCTGCCGCTAGTGTGAGCCAACACCCCTTCTAACAGTTGATTCTCCTTGCACATTTCTCTTTGGTTACCTTCTAATAATCTTCATTAACCGTCCTAGTAAAGAAAGGGATACCCAAATGTTTTTAAGGGGGATTTTCAATATTGAAGCTGAGCACATTGGATATCCTTCATTGCATTGCGTTTGATGTATTAAAGAATACACTTGATTTTGCATTGTTAATTACTTGGACTTGAAGCTTTTGAGTATTTTGATAATGTATTGCTTATGCATTGTGCTCGTTGCATAGTTGGGGCAACATGTAACAATGTTTTGTTTGCAAACATCAGATGAGTAAAGGTTCAAGAATTGTACATTGCTTTTATACCTTCTGTTGCTTTCTTTCAAATTTCTTTGTTTAGGGCCTGTTTGGTGCATGGCATTAACTTATCCAGAACAGGCCTATTCCAGAATAAGGGCCTATTCTCGGATTAATTAATTCTAAAAATGAAAGCTGGAATAAGCTATCCTCCGTTTGGATCCCATATTGTAGAATTGGAATAAGGATTATTTTTTATTTTTTTAATTAATTTGAATAATATGTATTTTTAACTTGTGTACATATATACACATACACATATACACACATATACACACATGTGTGTATATACACGTGTGTGTATATATACACGTATGTATATACACATGTGTATATATACACATGTATATACACACACATGTATACACACATGTATATACACGTGTGTATATACACGTATATATACACATATATACACAAGTGAGATGGAAGTATATACACACACACACACACACACACATATATATATATATTCCCACATTAAAAAAAAAAGGATTTCAAATTTTTTTTTTATAAAAAAATTAATAAAAAAATAAAATTTGAATTCATAAATAGCTTATTCTCGAATAAGAAATGAATTCTATTTTTTTTTAGAATTAACTAATGCAAGCATTGGCCTCAAAATGGGGATTAGTTTTCTAATTCCAGAATTCAAAAAATGCCCCAAACAGAGAATTAAATTATTCTAGCATTAACTAATGCTTATTCCAGTTAATGCTTGGCACCAAACGAGCCCTTAAAGCATATGCTAATATAACGAAGAAGGGGAATAGGGCATCTCCCTCTCTTAGTCCTTTGCTGCTTTAGAAGAATCCACTCGGAATGTTGTTTATTATCACTAAATACTTAGGAGTGGAGATGCAACTATATATCCAACCATTCTATTTTTTTTTTGTAAAAGCCAAATTTCTCCAATATTTGAAGCAAAAATATCCACTTGACCTTATTGAAGGCCTTGTTCAAATCTAATTTTAGAATAATACCTTTTAGATTTGATTTTTGGAAAGCATGCAATACCTCGTGTGCGACGATTATCTTGCCCATTATGCTCTTCCTAGATACACATCCACTTTGCTCTTGTGATAGAAGCTTTGATAGGAGAGTTTTAAGCCTATTGCTTACAACCTTCGAGATTATTTTATATATTGAATTGCATAAGGAAATAGGCCGGTAATCCAAGAATGTAGAGCAATCTCCTTTTTCAGCGATAAGAACATGTTGCCGGTCAAATCAGCCGTGTGCCTCTGCAGATCGATACCTTGCACGTCAGACCATAAATTATTTTGGAAACAATAAAAGTTAAAAGACTAGTTTATGTATTATTTAATATGTTTTTTATTTAATTTAGATAAAAGAACTATTAGAATTTACTATTTTATTTGAAGTTAATTTATTTAAACTGTTTTTATTTTTCTCTTTTATATTTTTAAAAATTACTTTTTATATTTAAAATTTATATTTTAAGTTTTAGATACATTCTATTGAAATTTTAGTGTTTACTATTTTAATGACAATATATTAGAAATTTGATATCATATTTTTCAACAATTTATTAAATACATTTAAAATTTAATTTAAAAATAAGAAAAAATTTATATAACATCTACATATAAATAGTTTTTAAATTTAAAAAAAAAAAATTAGTTTAATTAAAGTTGGGGCTATTGTTTATTTATGATTACAATTTAATTAGCTTTAGTCAATTAGAATTAAGATGAAGTTTTCATTTGGTTTAAATTAGTGTTAGGATTCAATTATGGTTATATGGTTTAAGCTTAAGATTAGGGTTAAGTTAACATTAGAGTTAATTTAGAGCTATAGGATTTTTTTAAAAGTTAGGTTAGGGTTATGAGTTGAGATTAAGTACAATTAATGTTAGATCTTTAGAATTAGAGTTATAGTTTTTGATTAGCTTACATTACTATCATAGATAAAATTATGATTCAATTAGTGTAAAAAGTAGACTTTAATTAAATAAGTTAAGGTTTTATTATGATTAGATTTTAGGGTTAAATTAGTGTTAGGTTTCAATTAAGATTAGGGTTTAATTAGGGTTATAGTTAGATTGAGGATTTATAGTGATATTTCAAATTAAAGGGTTAGAGTTAGAAGTAGAATTAGAGATAGAGTTTGGATAAGGATTAAATTAGGGTTTAGAGATAGGGTTTCACACATGCTTAGTTATAATTTTAAAATAGTTTAACCTTATTTTCAATATAATCATTTTTTAACTATTCTTCTTCTTATCCATCTCATCAACATATTTAGGAATTATAATAATATATTATCATTTAAAATTATTCTTATTTTTAAATAAAATTCTAAATTTTAAATGTATTTAATAAATTGTTGAAAAATATGATATGAAATTTCTTACATATTGTCTTTAAAATAGTAAACACTAAAATTTCTAAGAATGTACTAAAAAATTAAAATATAAATATATAAACATAAAATTTAAAAAATACATATTTTTTTTTATAAATTTTAAATATAAAAAATAATTTTAAAAATAACATAAAAGAGAAAAAATAAAAACAGTTTAAATAAATTAACTTCAAATAAAACAATAAACTTTAATAGTCATATTATAAATTTATCTTTTATTTAAATTAAATAAAAAATATATTAAATAATACATAAACTAATCTTTTAACTTTTACTGTTTCCAAAATAATTTATGGCCTGACGACTTTGCAGGTATTGATACAGTCTGCAGAGGCACACGACTAATTTGACCGGTGCAAATTTTGGGCTGCTTAGCCATAAAATCCCAACATGTTTGGAATATTATTGCTAGGAATCCATCGGTACTTGGAGCCTTGGATTTAATTTGGAAGTTTCCTTTTTGACTTCCTCCGTAGTGGTTGGTCTTAACAAAAATTATTAGCATCCCCTTTTATTACCTTGGAGATGCACTCCATAGATATGTGAATAACTATTTCAAACAAATTCAATTACTAAAGGAGGAAATATTAACTTTAGAGGTTTTTTTCACGATGCCTCCAGCCGTTGCTGCTTCCTGCCCAAAGGGAAATTTGAACTCTGTGCATGGGTTTTCAGATATGTCGCCCTCCGCTGATGTCTCCTGCCAGACGGGAGTGAAGGATCCTGCAGGCACTACTGGTGCGCTGAAGCCAGGAAATGCTATTGCCGTCTCTCACCCAAGAGGAAATTCTGTTGTCTCCTTGGCTGCTGCTTCCCGCTCAGGTCATGTTGGCTCGGCAGTTGCCTCCGATGGGGGAGGGCCTTCTCCCGTTGCCATTGTCGTTGCCACTATCACCGATGCTCACAAACCTGTGCTTTCCTTTGCTAATGTGGCTGCCTTTGAAGCGGGCATCCATGGCCAGGCCTTTGCTGGGAGGGGAGGTAAATGTTCCTCTCCTCCTGTGGTGCCTGTTTCTGTAAGTAACACTATTGTCATTGATCTTGATACTGATACTATTGATGAGATTTTAAAAATTGCGGAAGATTTTTCTTCCAATGTTGCTATCTTTCGTTTTAGGGGTTTTTGGCCCTCTATTGCTCAGTTGCATGCTTGGATTTTCGAACATTGGGAACCATTATTAACTGATGATGCTCAGATTTACCCTGTGGCTAGGGGGTTTTTTATTGTAAAGTTTGATAATGTTGCAGATAGGAAGACTATTTTGTGTGACTGTTGTTTCTCTTGGGAGGAACACTTCCCTTTGATGGCCAAACCTTGGTTTCAGGGGTTTGATCCTCTCTCTGAGTCTTTTAATAAGATACCCTTATGGGTGAGACTGCTGAATCTTCCCTTTCATCTATGGCTGGATTTTGTTTTGGAATCAGTGGGTGAGGCTCTTGGGGATTTTTAGATGGTAGATATGTTTTCCTCTGAAATTTTTAAGATGACGTATGCTTGTATTCTTGTGGAGATGGATGTTTCCAAGGGTCTCCCTGAGAAGATCACTTTGGCCTCTTCTATGGGCTCTTGGATTTAGAATCTTGATTACGAAGGTATCCCGTTTAGATGTAGGATTTGCCACAAGACTGGCCATCTTGCTGCGCGGCGTACATCTGATAAGATTAAATCAAAGAAATCACCTTCTTGGTGGTTGGGGGATTCTGGCAAACATTATATGGTTTGTAAAGATTTCGTGGATGGGGGATCGACTGCCTGTCCTCAGAATGTTCAAGCTCTGGTTGGAGATTCCGGTGATGTTTTTGTAGCTACTAATGTTTTCTTTGAAGCTACTGTTGCTGTTCCTGATGCTGTCCCTTCTGGTGTTGCTAGTGCTATCCCTGTGCATAACGATGTTGCTGTCCTTGGTTTAGCGCTTTTATCTTCTGGTGCTCTTGGTTCTGCTTGTCATGGTTATCTTGGGAGGATCTTAGGGCATGATAGTGGTGCCAGTCCTACCCCTCCTGTGGCTAGGATTGTGACTTGTCCTTTAGTGGGCTCTTCCTCTTTGGACTAGAAGAAGGATGTTGAAAAGGTGGAGGATGGATGGAAAACAATTTAGGGAAAAAAAGTTAAGTCTTCCACTCCTTCATTTGATATGAACTTACGTTCACATAAAGATGGACAAAAATGTAAATCTTGATTGCCTTGTTTGTGGCTGGTTGGGCCTTTTTTCTTTTTGGTTAGAACTATGGTTAGCTCCTTTGGCTTGTTTGGTGGGGCTCCACAGTTGTTTTTTGGTCTTTCTTTGGCCTATCTTTTGCTGCTATTGTACAAGGTTTTGGGACCTTTCAAATCCTGTTTTTACTTATTCAAAACTTTAGAAGTAAGTGTTACGATAATTAACTTTCTTTTAGAGGTACTTATGTCTTAAACATATATGGTATTCTAACATCATATGACATATTGTTTCATGATGCAATGAACCTTATGCCCTGGTGACATTAATTTTTAATAATAATTCATTCAATTCCAATGGAGGGGAAATAATAACCAATCAATGCTCTTAAGATTCTTAGAACTACGTGATTCACTTGCATTGGATCAAGATCCTTGAAAAGAAATGTAGTCTTAACAATGATGCCTAATATCTTTAGGACATCACTTCAACAAGACATAGATTTTCTCTACTCGACTTTAAGTGATTTTTGCAAACACAATAGGAGCCAAATACAACAATGCATGGAAGAAACATACATTTGGAAACTTGGGTTATTTGCAATAGTTCATCTAATAATCTTTAACATAATGCAATCAAAATCATTGGCAATAATTTAAAAGTGAGGTGCACTAATGCACATCCTAGTGAACCTAGTTCCTAAATGAATTATACCAATAAGAAGGGATGTATAAATGATGTGAACTTATTAATAAAGTTAACAAAATGAAAAGTCATTGAGAGATAATTGTATTGCAAATAAAGACTTCTAATTATCTATAGTTGCACTTAGTTCCAAAAATCATTTCATGTTTCAACTAATTTATTTTCAAAACCAACATGTTCCAATTCATTTGTTTTTAAAAATAACTATTGATATAGGTTATGCCATGTCATTCATAATATATGTCAAAGTTTATATCTAATTAATTAATAAGGATTTGATTTAATGTCCTAGGTATGTCCTATATTGTTATAGAGTGAGAAAAGTGAACTACTACAAAGGATAACTATCGCTCAAGAGCTCAAAATCTTACAATAAATTTTGATACACCAAAAGAAATCACAACCTTCGAGTTTACACAATTAATTATGAAGTTATAAGTTTAACCAAGGGAGTTTGGGTGAATTTTTGTTTGTATTATGAACAAGGGCATAGTTAAATTATAAGGTCTTTAGAATTGGCTATACATAAATCATAGAGACCTTTTGGACAGTCAACTAAGCTCTCTATCCTTGATGTTTGCACAACATGTTGTCATATTGTGCAAACATAAAATAAGACAATTGCACAAAGGACCTCTATGGGCCTTGGATGAGTTTGGAGGATAAGAAGTACTCAATTGCACTAAAACATATTATATTGACTATTATTTATTAAAAAAGAAAATTAAATGACTAGATGAAAAGAAAGGGGGAGAAATCACCCAAAGAATGGGAAGTCATAGAGGTTTCCATGAGATGAGCTTCCTTGAAAACCTACCCCTAGAAGACCAAAAAAAAATGTTGGGGTTTCTATTTAGAGGATTTTCATACTCAAACCCTTGCTTTGATTTTTCCACCTCTGCACACAACCAAAACATATTGGAATATAAAAGACATGCACAAAAAACAATATGCTACAAAATGAAAAACATTGTAGTGTATTACAAGAAAGCTTCAAAGATACAAATTACAAATCTCCCAACAAAGGAAGACAAAATGTTTGGAGGTAGAGTTGGTTTACCACAAATGCCCCAAGAAAAGTAGAATAATTGACAAAGCTTTGACGTTGATGTCGAATATGCTAATGAAAGCTTCAAAAGAGCAATATGATGCTATACATGAGAGAAGAAAAACAAGAATGTTGAAGAAATTGTGAGAGAATGAGAGAGAGCTTGATTTATGTAGGAGCATCATTGGGTTTTTGGCAATCTTGCATCACCCAAAAATATTTCCTTTCATTTTTGTTCCTGTTTTCTAGCTTTTTGAGTTTTTAGTGGCATTGCTTTGTTTTGGATCATCTGTTGTTGCGAACCTCAAGGTTGGTTCTAGAAATTGTGTTGTACTTATGTCTAAGTTCACACCTCGTTTGGATACTTCATTGTGGAGATATTAAAGATTCATGGCCAGTTTTTTGTGTTCTTCATGTTCTAACGGTCAGATGGAGTTTTCCGATCTCACGAAGAGTTTTCCCGATCGATGAAGCTTAGTGGCTCATATCATGATGTTCCTAGGTCTTTGGCCGATGTATATCTTGGATCACGCATCATTTCTACATCTTGGCATTGAGATCTTATGATTTGGGTCCTAACCTATATTTGCATGTGTTACATTTTCTTAGCCTTGGAAAATTTAATTGATCTAGATGACATATTTGTGAAGGCTCTATATATTGAGGAATTTGATCTTTGTTTGGGTAGTACTATTATTTCTCAGTAGGATAACCTTGGAAGGTTAACATTAGGGTTTAGATTGATATTTCTATTGTAATCAGGCATGCATGCTGAAAGTATGTAATCTGCATGTTGCAGGCCAATGTGATGTAATTGCTTGATTATGTGATAATGTGAAGATTTGTTATGGCATGTTGATTATCTATTCTTGTATCTGAGTTGGTTGTTTTTTCTGTGTTGACTTGTGCTGCATGGTTTGGAATATATCCATTGGGGAATCTCCTGTCATGATTGCGTCAGGTGGTATCGGCGCAAGGTTTATGTTCCTGTGTTAGTAGATCAAGTTCCTAAGCTTGTGAATCCCTAGATGTATTTTTTTTTGTTTTCACAGAGTGTGGATATGGCCTACAATTACAAAAGACTTGCACAAGGGGATCGTTGAGGGAGTTGTTGCTGGTTGAGAACTTTTTTGAAGGCATATCGAGGGTGAACCGATTGTCAAGTTGGAGGCAGGCTACAAGTGTGTTTGGTAGGTCACCAAGAGGCAATTGACACCTTATAATAAGATCATTGAAGTTGAGGTAGTTGCACCTGAGGATTGGAAAGATGTCGTTTAGAAGAATGAACCCTACGAGGTTAGAGAAAATGATGGAGGACTTCAAGAATGAGATGAGGACTGAGATCCGAAATGCTTTGACTGGATTACGAAGGAATCCTGAGACTGAGGAAGAATATAAAGAATTTGCTAAAGATCTTGAGACTGTAGATATTGAGATCCTTGTAGATGAAGAGATATTGTTGAGGGCTATGGCACAAGTAAGTAAAAGTCATAGGATGGAATTTTCTACTTTCTCTGGCTCATTACATCCTGAAGATTTGATAGATTGGATTGGTGAACTTGAAGATTATTTTGAGCTTGAGGATATCAAAGATCCACATAGGGTTAGGTTAGCAGAGACTAAGATGAAGGGTCATGCTGCCTTATGGTGGAAGGAATTGCAAAAAGATAGAGAGGAAAATGGTGAAATGAAGATCACTAGGTGGAGGGTAATGGTTGCTAGATTAAAGATAAAATTCATTTTGAAGGATTATGAATTAGAATTGTTCAAGAAGTTACAAAACTTGAGCAGAAAGACATGAGTGTGAAGGATTACACCGAGGAGTTTTACAAGATGACAATCAGATTTGGACACTAAGAGATATCTATGGAGAAGGTGGCTAGGTATATTAATGGTTTGAGATTTAATATTTAGGATGAGTTGTGTATGTTGAGGATTTCTATAGTAGAGGATGCTTGTTAGTATGCATTGGGGTTAGAAGATAAGTTAAAAAGAAGACATGGTAATCCTAGAGGGGAGGAAAAGAAAGTGAATAATAATGACAAGGATAATAAGACCATTGAAGAAGAACCTGATCAGAGGATACAAAGAAGAGGGAATAGTAGCAAGGAATAAAGGTACTTGTTTCAAATCCGGTGACATAAGACATAGAGATTTTCAGTGTTCCAAAGGATCTAGTAAAAGATTGGGCTGAAAGAATCTTGTGGTGCATGAGGAGAAGACTATTGATGAAATTGTGGAGAATGTAGCAGAACCTAAGATGGGAGAATCTCTTATGCTTAGGAGAGTCATGTTGAGTAAGAAGGAAGTTGAACTTATACAAAGGAAGAATTTGTTTAGGACTGTTTTCAAATCAGGATATAAATGTTGTAAGGTTGTTATGGATGGTGGTAGTACAGATAATTTGGTATCAGAAGAGATGGTATAGAAGCTTGGCTTGAAAAGGCTTAAACATCCTTGCCCCTATGGGATAAGTTGGTTTCAAGATGAACATATGCTAGAGGTGAAAGAACAATGTTTTGTGAACTTCAACATTGGACCCTACAGAGATGAGGTATTATGTGATGTGGTATCTATGAGTGTTTGTCATGTTCTATTGGGAAGACCTTGGCAATTTGATATGGGAGCTATCCATGATTGCAAAAATAACTTGGTCACATAGAGAAGGATGAAAATAAGTTTACTTTGGTTCCTTTGAAGGAGGCAGATGTGAGAAGTGAAAGGAATCTAAGCATCATGAAAAGTTACTATTCGGAGAGACAAAATACAGAGGTTGATCTAAAGAATGATCTTAGAGGTAGACCTGAGGACCGATTGGTATCAAATAAAAAGAAGGGTAAGGTGAAGAAGCATAAGGATTTGGTTCCTAATCAGATGAAGACTTGTGGTAGAGGTAAATCAGTTGTGCAAAAGAAAGGAGGTGGTGTTAAGAATTCTAATGTTGATGAGAGGTATGATGAAGCAAGTGCAAAGCAGAGTGAGATGATGGATCTAAGAGAAGACAGAGTGAAAGTGTAGAGAAAGGAAGTTGCAGATAAAGAGGATATTTGGATTAAGAATGAACATGGGATTTATGTCCTGAATCTTGTAAAATGTTCATAATTTTCTCTTATGCATCATTTTATTCTCACAAGGGGTGTTTGATGCAAGAGCCTCCTTGGGTTGTTGGCAATCTTGCATTAGCCAAAACTATTTCCTTTCAGTTTTGTTCTTGTTTTCCAGTTTTCTGAGTTTTTAGTGGTGTTATTTTGTTTTGGATCATTTGTTGTTGTGAGCCTCGGGATTGGTTCTAGAAATCATGTGGTACTTATGTCTAGGTTCACACCTTATTTGGATACTTCACTATGGAGATATTAAAGATTCATGGTCTGTTCTGTGTGTTCTTCATGTTCTAACAGTCAGATGGAGTTTTCCGATCTTGAAAAGTGTTTTCTCGATCGGTGAAGCTTAGTGGCTCATATCACGATATTCCTGGATCTTTGGCCAACATCTCTCTTAGATTGCACATCATTTCTATATCTTGGCATTGAGATCTTATGATTTGGGTCCTGACCTATATTTCCACACGTTAGATTTTCTTAGCCTTGGAAAATGTAATTGATCCGATCGACATATGTGTTGTGAAGACTCTATATATTGACGTATTTGATCTCTGTTTAGGAAGTAGTAGTAGTTCTCAGTAGGATAACCGTGAAAGGTTAGCATTAGGGTTTAGATTGTGATTTCTATTGTAATCAGGCATGTATGCCAAAAGTATGTAATATGCATGTTGTAGACCAATGTAATGTAATTGCTTGATTATGTGATAATGCAAAGATCTATTATGGCATGTTGATTATCTATTCTTGCATCTGAGGCTATTGTTACTGTTGTGTTGAGTTGTGTCACATGGTTAGGACCATCTCCATTGGGGAAACTCCTTCCAGTCATGCATTATTGATCAAATCCATAAATGGAGGCAAAATCAAGGTTTAAAACCCAATTTAGTAGGTCAATATTCATCTTCAATGTCTAGGATGAATGATAGAGGCATTACATTGTCAAAACATAGGAATTGCTACATTTTTACGTCATTCCAGTCACATATTTTTTGTGTAGACATTTGCACATAGTGCATTCGTTCAAGGAAAATTAGGCTACGAGGTCAAGGAATTAGACATGTTTTATTAAACATGAGCATCTTTTAACTAAATTAAAGAGTACATTGTATCATTGTCTTGTATTAATCTAAAGCGGAGGTTCATGCAATGTGAAATAAAAAGGTATGAAATTTATGACATTACATTTTGCCTTCACTTTAGCAAGCAGATTTATTATGAAAAATGCATGAGCTAAATTAGAGAATGAGCTACAAAGAATTTCACCTAGGATGAAAACATGATGCAAAGTCATCTATCGATGTGAACTTGGCCCTAGGGAAGAGACTTGTTCTAATCTCGCATTAAAATGTGATGTTAAGTTGTAGATTCACCACAAACATATTAGGTGGAAAAATCAGAATATCTAAGACATAAAAAATGCCAATAAGTATGGCTAGCAAGCAATGTTATGCTAGAGATAAATTAACAATATAATTAGCATGTGATCCTTGCAAGTTGTCTTGCAAGACAGTCATGGAAAAGATACAAGACACACACACACACACACACACACACACACACACACACACACAGACCCAAAATCTAGTAAGGTGCCCCCATGCTAATCTATGCATATGCAATAAAAACAATTGATTTTAGACATGTTACTAGAACATAAAAGTTGATAGATTAATAATATGATAATGATAGTCCTCCTAGAATGATTTATGCTACTTTGAGGAATACAAGTCATTAGAATAGGGAGAAGGGATGTTGTGTCATGAGATAGCGAAATGTATACATGGAATATAATCTTGCAAAATGCAATACATAAAACCCACATCCACAAATGCTTAACATAGAACATTGGAGGATTTGAGTATTTAAACTCATAAAATGTATCTATATATAAACTCCATATGAATTTTCATCATATCCCGAAATACGTCAAAACAACAAGCACAAAAGAAGAAAAAGCACATGAAAGAAAATAAGAGTTTGGGTCAACATGGAAGGGGCCCAAATACCATGATATTTTGTATCATCCTTGAAGTTGAATCTGAGTAAATATATGAAAAAAAGAAGGATGAGACAAAGAGAAATTTACAATATATTTTCTCTAATATAGAGACATGAAGGATAAACTACCGACAAAAATAAGCAAGCATAGGGGAACACACTATCACACAAAATTTGATACAAAGACATTAAGTATGCCGCTCTAGTCAATTATTTTCAACAGGTCTTCCACCTCCCAATCTAGATCATTGTAAGTTGAAGGGAGTTGACCCTATATTGGCACAATGACTAGGACAGTACTAGGCATCTTTCTTGCAACAAGAGCCAAGGATGAAGCTACCTCAAAATCCTGACCCAATAGTTCTTGTTAAGTGATGTTATTGATCTTGTGAAGATAGTCAACAATACCAAATATCCTCTAGAGATTAAAATATACACTTCATAGGGTAGTGATTTGGTGATTCAATTTAAGGGTGTTGAGAAGTAGAAGGGTCACTTCCAACCTCTAGGAGAGGGATAATGATGAAATCCGCAGGACCCTCATTGACTACAAGTACAAAAAAGATAAGTTAACAATTGGTACATAGAAGGAAAAATAGATTTTTTGTGATGATATTTAGGAATGGAGCCCTAATCAAACTTGTTCTTATACAATCAATGCGAGATATATATATTGTGCATGGTAGTTTTGAGGATCCTAGGAAAGCTATGACGAAGAGTGTGTTGAGAAGTGAAAGCCACACTAGACACACAACCTTTGTATGAAGCATGTCTATATGCTTTACATAAGATGAAATATAAGGCAACAAAATAAAGAGAAATGGTTCCAAGGAGGGAGAAATTGACACTTGCACACTTTCGGGGCAAGGTTCATTGAGATCACCTATAGGAGCTGGAAGTGAGATAAAGAAGTAGGAATTGAAATGACAATAGAAGTAGAAATTTGGAACAAGAATAGAAATAGAAGAAAACTCTAGTATACAGGTAGAAGGCTCATTCTTAGTCTTTTGTGAGGGTCATTTTCATAGGCCATCACACATTGATGACACTTAAAATCATGCATAGGCTAGTTCCAAGAGTGATGGGTTCATGAATAGAGATCTTGGAAGAAATTGGAGCATCCCACTCCATAGATGAAACTGTCATCATAATCAATACCAATAGAAGAGCCAAATCCATAGGTGCAACAATAGGAACTATAAATTTCGGAGCTATAATTTCAATGACGGGTCTATTTCCTCAATTTTATCTAGAGGTAAGAGGATGAATATAAGGAACCCTCTAGAGTTGAGATGCATAAGGTAAACGTGAAGATCTAACCTTAGAAGAAAGCTTCCCTGCCTCACAAGGTAGGGTGAGGGACAATAGGAAGAATCAAAAGTTGAAATACTTGTGGTTATGACTTTGACAACATGGATGAATTTCCCCTTCCCATGTCAGACATAGTTGGAGGAACGCGAGCCACCATTGGAGGTTGTGTAGCCTTAGAAGAATGAGGAGGTCTACTCATGGGTTGCATGCCTATCTTTAGCCCTAAAAGAAGGTGAAGAGGATGAAGCATCCTGCAACATAGGAGTAAAATGAGTAGAAGTTGTACAAGAAGGAGAAGGAAGGATAAATAAAGGTGATGATCACTATTTTTGTATTCACAATATGCTTTATTCAACAAGTCACAATGGGGAAACCTAGGCCTAATTGAGATAGAAAAAAAATGATCAATGTGATAGTAGTGGTTCAAATCTAGTGTCTTGGATAGTATGCACAATGACATCGCAAGGAAGATTCAAACATTTGTGGACAAGTGATATGACTTCATTTTTGGAAACTAGCCAAGGAAGACGTAGCTTCACCTTGAATAAATAATACTCAAATAATGATGACAAATGTTGCATCCATAGTCTTGGGTCCACATGGATTGACAAATAAATGGAACCAAGAGGTTGTGAAGAAAGACCGTTGTGAGTATGAATGGTAGCTTTGGAATCATACTTCTACATATGGAGGCTATTGATGGACATAGTTTCCTTTGTTATAAGATTGACTCTATTAGAAATATCAACCATAACAATAGTAACTACATTGTAGTTAATTTGAGCAGGAATGTACAACACAAAATACTCTCTATTGAAAGAAAATTTGTTTGATGTAAAGGATATATTTGGAAGGTTAACCTTATGATCAAGGGGGAGAGCTATGAGTTATGATAATTATGTTAATGTACCAAAAACTAGTAGGTGCAATAGAAGAAGGTTTAATTATAACGTTCAAAGAATTTGTTGTTTGGTATCATGACATGTCAAAGGCTTATACAATGCTCGGTATCATGACATGACACTTGATGACATTGAAATTTTCTTTGCATGCCATACCTAGGGTATGACTTGTTATCTAGGAATGCTCTTATCTCTGGAAGGGTCGAGATATCATCCTTAAATGAATTTTTCAATACACACTGATATAAATTGAATAATTTTGTTAAAATTCTATTGCATTGTGAACCTAAAATGTAGCCCGGTAGCTTGAAGTATAGTTATGACATTATAAATAACTTTGTTTTTCTTTGATCCTCTAGAAGAAGACATAACTCCATGACTATTGAGATAAAAGGAGGAGGTAGAACCCCCATACTACATCAAAGTTCGTTAGTAGTAATGTAGTGCAGTACATAGACGAGGAAGATAAGAATACTTAATTAGGACTTCTCTTGTAATGTTGGCTACCAATTGTCCCTAAACACCTTATGTATATTGGAATGTGGTAGGTCATAAGGGATATGAGAATATAGATATTGATACCTATAAATAAAATAGATTATCGTGTCATGGGGTCGTTGCTTGCAATGAACCAAATTAGTGAAGGTGCTTTGTAATTCAATGACTGCTTGAAATTATTGAGGGAATTAATTTATTAGTTGCTCAAATGAGAAGATTGAGTTATAAAGAAATATGAAAAAAATTCTCTTTATGAGACTCAATGAAGGGTTTTTCTAACACAACATCCTATATTAAGAAACCATTACAAAGAGGAGTGGGAGAAGACACATTTGGTTATGGATCTCCCCTCCCACTATAATTATCTAACTTTTGTACCTCTAGACCTTGATGTACAATTGTGTTAAAGATGACCAAGGATAGAAGGCTCTAACACAAGTATGGTTGTATGGTAGATTGAGAAGCACATTTTCTGAGATTAGCTAATCGTTAGTTTATTTGACCCATCTTTGTAGTAAAGTATTGAGGAAAAGGTTCAATGGAGGAGGATTTATCTGTCTGGATTACTAATTTACCTTATGTTAGGGAATATTTATGTTTGCTACACGTATATTAATCTTGTTTAGGTTATATTAAAATGGTTAGTAGGAGGACACATGGCATAATCCTTTAATGACATTGTCATTCACACCCACCTTTGGGTAGTTAAATGTCTCACCCTCTTTTGTATTTATTAGCCACCTCCCCATAACCATTTTCTTGTACTTACCTGAATTGGCATAACCACATGTTTGGCATTTTCCAAGTAGGTAAACCTCCATCCCAATTTGGGTATTTTGGAGTTATTAACCCTCTTGGAATTATATGCCCTTAATCTACTATATAATCAACTCACACCTCCCATATGAGCTAATTCAGAGGGAGTCTAGATGAGTTCATATAAGCTCAGTCAGTACAAGGGAGTGTTGATGCACATTGTATCATGTTTTGAGTGTGATAATATCATTATTTTGTTATTGCACCATATTCTACCATTTCATCCTATATTGCTCTCATGTAGAAGGTTGATCTTGATTTTTTAGGTGATCCTAGGAGATTGAGTCCATCAATTTCACTTACATGGTATCAAATATTCTAGATCTATAAGCCCCTTCTCGAATTTGGGAGAAATTTAGCATTGAGTTTTTGCTGGGTACATTTTCAACCAAAAAGGGCATCACCATTGAGTTTAGAAGGCTGAACATATGAGTCTTGATATAAAATAAACTATATTCTAAAGAAAGTTAATTCCGAGGCAAAAAAAATTAGCGAGCGAGTCTATCACCCACCTACAATATTACGACACAGATTCATTTATCTTTTATTTTTCCTGCATTAAAAAAAAATCTTGATTTTTTTAAATTATTAAAACGGTTTTTATTATTATTGTAAAAGTTAAAAAAATAGAAAATAAAAAACAAATAAAATAAAATAAAACAAAAAAATTCAAAAGGAATAAAGGAAAAGACTTGCATGGAATAGTACGCGGGCCTGTACATCCCAAAGGGTACACAAGTACCTTCTTGGGCCCCGTGCACAAGGCCCTAGGGATTGGGGTGCGACCTTGGGTCCCCTACCCAAAATTGATTTTTTATTTTTTTTAATTTAAATTTTAAATTAAATAAATTTAAATATGCGTGCCTCGGTCTTTGTGCCAAGCCTTTGAAAAATGTTTGTAAAGGTTACCTTCATTTTATTATTCCACAAAAGTTAGGGATTCTTTTGGCAATTTCTCCAACTTTAGTGAAGATTCTAAATTTAGTTGACACTATACAAATTTGGTAGAAATTTTAAACTGATTGAAGGTTCAACTGGAATTAGAGATTCTCCAGATTTAGCAGTGTTTCACCAAATTCGACAGAGGTGGAATTTTCAAGTTAGTACCCCTCACTATTTAAGTTTTCACTTTTGCATCTGAACTTTAGAGGCCTCTAACTCAGGAATTCAGGCTCCATTTTGCAAGCATTTTTTTGGATTTGGGGTAGAGTTTCACAGGCTTTGTAGTATTGTCATTAGTTTTTGCTTCAGTGATTCAAATTTTCCAAAAATTCAGTTTTGTAACTAAATCTAAAGGATAATCCTCACTTTTGCAACTTTAAACAATTATAACTTTCACATAGGACCTCATATTGAGGTGATTCTTTTTTAAAAAGTTTTTTTTTGGGCACTACATATTGATGTTATTGAAAAGTTCTAATTTTGAGATTAATTTGTACTTTTCGTATTTGGGTCCAATTTTGGACTTTGTAAAACTCTAAAAACAACTCCAACATTGTAAATGGACTGGTTTATAAAGTGCCACAATCATATTTTTTGGGGTGGATCATTGATTGAGTTAATTTGGAGGGGTGATCTTATGTGTTTTGATTTTTTTTTTGTGTTAGTACAATGGGGAAAACTCAAATTGAACTCCTAACTCTATATAACTATGAATCATGGAAAAAATCAGTATGGAATTATCCAAGAGAAAAAAGATTGCACAAGTTATGTAAAAGAATCTATTCTTGAACCTACCGATGATGTTGCTAAGGCAATATAGGGGATCAATTGTGAGAGAGCTATTGGTTACATTTTTTTACTAGTTTCTTTGTTTTACAATTTTATCTTGTATCATGCATGAGAACTTAAGAGGATTGGAAGGCTCTTAAAAATCAATATGGTAAAAATGACAAGATTAGAGGTTATCAGATTGATAATGATTTGATGAATCTTTGATCCATTTTTTTTTTGACAACATCTGAGACTATATCTCCAAGATTAAGCAGCTTAGAACACAACTAAAGGATTGCAAGGTTACTAAGGAGGATTTAAACTTGATTCTTAGTGTGCTATCTAAACTTGGTCCTAAGAAGTCCATGTTTGTTTTTGGCTTTCATACCAATAGGATTTCTATGGGAGCTACATATGTTGATCCTACTCTTAATGCATTTTAAAATCTTCTAATCCAAGATAAAGCAAAACCAATTCAAAGAGATCTCATAAAAAATTCCAAGTCATAAGCATTGATGGCTAGTGAGCCTAAGGTATATAAAGAACTAGGAAATCCTAATTAGAAACAAAAGAAGAAAAATAAAAAACCACATAAATAATTTGCATCCTCTTCCTCAAAAAGGGGATCATCTATAAAGGATAAGCCCACGCATGCACATTGAAAGAAACTTGGGCATGATGAACATCAATGTTATTTATAAAAAATTGATGAGTTGAAGCATCTATTAACAAAGAATAAAATAAATTTATCTTCACATATCTCAAATAATTCCCCATCTTCATCTAATTCAAAGTCATAGAAATAAAATGGGAAAACACTTTTCACAATTGCAAATTTTAAGTCATGGAGATGTATCCTTAATTTTGGGGCTTCACATCAGATAACTTTATCACATAGTACGTTCGCTTCATTTGAAACTGGTTCATCACCAAACATCCTTTAACAACACATATATGAAAGGATCATTCAATGATGTTCTTTGTGTGCCTTTATTATCAACAAATATCCTTTCCATCTATCAGATCAAACATGGTGGAGAAGGAAAGAGTATTGAGTTCACTCTAGATTCTGTGATTATTTGGGATTCACATAACATAGTGTAACACCCCAAAATTGGCACCTAAAAACCTAATCAATTTTGGTGCATTTTCTTATCTTCGAAGTCCTATTGTATTAGGCAAATTCTTCTCCTAATTGACTTTAATTGACTGAGTTTCAAATGCAGAAAACCCAAATTTGCATAAATCTGACATTACATTTAATTCCTAAACCTCAAATGATTATTAGCTAAAATCCCTATGATTAATTGATTTAATCCTAAAGTCCTAAGTGCTTTTAATTAAATCAATTCCACCCCCTTTGGCTAATATACATAAAAGGAATTGAAAGGTTATTTAATTAATCGAATGAATTATCCTCAAAAGGGATTTCCATAATTCCATATGAAAAGACACTTATGTGTCAATAATT